>DF357457.1:169220-189781 GCA_000787875.1 Solanum virginianum | reverse complement strand
ACCATATGATCCAAAAATTCATTATTCCATAGAAAATAAAAATAGACCCTAATTCCACACCTAAACCCCAAACCATAAACCTGGACCTAAAACCCTAGGCTTGTTTGGGGTTCCTTTAGGTTCCCCATTTTTCGGTCACGTTTAGGCCCTAGGCTTGGGTCGTGACACTGGCACAACGCGCCAAGTGCACGCTATTGTGTATTTTTGGTTGCTAGTTTCTATCATGGTCCATGACTTTTGGTTCTTAGGCCTAAGTATTTGCATGCATGAAAATGCCTATACTTAGCCATATTTTACCTTCATATCATTCAAGACATTCCCCAATACTCACTCAATCCCTTAGACTCATATTTCACCAAATATTCAAGTTCTAAAACTCATCCGGATCTTAAGATTCTCATTCAACCTTCAAGTCTCCATTTCTAATTTTCTCTAAGGATTCTCCATGGTCAAGATATTTGGGTCTCTTTAATGGATTCCTTTAGCCCATGATGCCCCAGAGTACTTTTACCTAAAATTTCATGATCTAAAATTTATTTACTCATGGGTCTTACTCATTATGAATTTCACTGCACACTATGTTGGTGTTTCATAAAAATGTGATTGTTTTAGCATGTTTTGAGCTATTAATCTAAGATCCATTATGAGATTTGATGAAGTATTTTGATGTATATTGCTTGAGGTTGTTACCAAGAATCTATTGATGGTTTTACTTTGAATTTTGTAGCATGATTCCACTCTTGAATTGCTGAGTTTTATACAGCACTACACACCCACCAAGTTTTGACAAAGTGTCTGGTTAATGTATTTTGAGGAATTGAAGGTCCAGTGCATGTCTTATGATTTGAATGACTTTATGATGATGAAAGGAATGAATGTATATGTTATTATCTATATAGTGTTGGGAATTGACCAAGCATCACTCTTGAGGTTGTAGGCCCGAGTAACTATGTTTAGAGGTTTGTACCTCGATCACCTTGCTCATGCAACCATGTTGAGGGATTTGTACCTCATTCGCCTCTCCAAGAAGGTGGTTGGCTTTTGATGTTCACTAAAAATGGTCTCTCCTTACATATGTATATGTCCTATGTAAGCATGATTTACTTCAAGCATCTTCCATGTATGCCATATTGTTATATATTACTCATTACTTACGCTTATGCATTTCGATTATGTTGCTTTTCTCTTATTGCATTGCATCCTACATTTTTGATACATTCAAATGTACTAAAGTATACTCTATGCCTACATTATGTTACCATGTAGGAACTAGAGCCTCGCTTGATCATCCTCCTCGTCCACATGACTAGTACGATTGTCTCTCAAGCTAGTTGGAGAGTCCTCCATTCCGCGGACAATGTCTATGTTCTTATGTTATGTAATATAACTCTCTTTTGTTATTGTATATTTTGACTCTGAGGGTGAGGTCGATTCCTTTTTTTGGCCCCTACTAAGTTCTATCGTTAGAGGTGTTGTTGGACATGTTATGTATAATGCTATGAGCTTTAACTCTCTCTTGACTCTTGATGTTTATGATATGAAAGTTTTCCCTTAGCCCCATTTATCCCTATTTACATACTCTTACTATATTTTATTGTTTTTGTGTCCAAGACTGTGTAATGATATGTTAGGAGGCTTGCTTAGGGTCCCTTCGGGTTCTCCATGCATCGTGTCATGTCTAGGCCCTAGACTTGGGTCATGAAAAACTTGGTACCAGAGCACTAGGTTGATAATGGTCCTTGGACCAATGCACCGCGTCGAGTAGAGTCTTATTCATTATTGTGTTATGCATCACAACTATGAGTAAGAGGCTATGAGGTGTTTTAGGAAATGTTTCCCTTCTTCTTACTCTATGTCGTGCTTATATAAGTTAAAGTAATGTTTTTCCCCTTAACGATTATTCTTTGCTTGCAAGATCATGCCTAACACAAGAGAAAGAAGAGCCTCATACCCGAGGAATAACTTGCTTATGGTGAGCTTTGAGATGCCCTCACCTTGCTTGCTCAAGTTGTGTCTAATCAAGCCATCAAAGGGGCCCAAGCCCCTCATGCTCCTACACCGGCATCTCAAAGAGAGACTTGATGAGGATGAATCCCTCAAAATTCTATGGGTCTAAGGTTGATGAGGACCCTCAAGAGTTCATTCATGAGGTCTACAAGGTATTGGCTATCATGGATGTGATGTCGGAAGATAAGGCGGAGTTGGCAGCCCACCAACTCAAAGGGGTAGAACAAATATGGTACAATAAATGGAAGGAGCAGAAGGGGGTCAACAATGTGGTTCTATGGGAGGATTTCAAGGTGGCCTTTCTTAATCGGTTCTTCCCTCTTAAGCTTAGGGAGACCAATATGATGGAGTTTATAAATTTGAAGCAAGGGCTCATAAGTGTGAAGGAGTATGCTCTCATGTTCAACCAACTCTTAAAGTATGCTGCACACATGGCTATTGATTTGAGGTCTAGAATGAATAAATTTATAATGGGGGTATCCCATTTGGTGAGTGAGGAGTGCCGGTCTGCTGTGTTGATTAGTGATATGGACTTGTCTCATTTGATGACCTATGCTAAACAAATGGAGGAGGAGAAGTTGAGGAAGAAAAGGGGGCATAAGGCCAAGAGGGACCGTTTTAAGGGAAAGTTCCAAAGCCGAAGGGGTGACCGGTTCCATTAAGGCCAAGGGTCTTCTCATACATTTAAGAAGAGGGTTGCCAATGACTTTATAGGGGTCGAAGGTGTTAGGGGTGTTGTTTCTATTGGTGGGTGTCCAAAATATGGTAGGGTTCATAGTGGCCCATGCTTGAGGATACTAATGCTTGATTTGGTTATGGTGAAGTTGGTATAAGGTGATGGATTGCCCTTGAAATCATAACAAGGGTAAGGAGGTTCATCCATAAGGTGCTATTACGGTTCTTTTAGGGAAAGATGGTCGTCAAGGTGGTGCCCCAAGGCACAATCAATTTTATGCTTTACATGGGAGGCAATGGGTTTATGAGGTGCCCGTTGTCATCATCGGTATATTAAAAATCTTTGATTTTGATGTGTATGTATTGATAGACCCAGGTGCCATTCTTTCTTTTGTTACTCCTCTTATTGCCAAAAAGTTTCATCTTGAGGTCAAATTATTGTGTGATACATATGAGATGTCTACTCCTATTGTTGTATCTATTGCTGCTAGAAGGGTCTATAGAAATTGTCCCATTTGCATCTTGCATAGAATATTGCCTCATGATCTTGTTTAGTTGGATATGGTTGATTTTGATGTCATTCTTGGGATGAATTGGTTTCATGCATATTATGCCTCTATTGATTGTAGAACTCATAGGGTTAAATTTCAATTCCTAAATGAACCCATCCTTGAGTGGGAGAGTCATGATGTGGTGGTCAAGGGTAGGTTCATCTCTTGCAAGAAAGCTCGTAAGTTGATCTCAAAGGGGTGTCTTTATCATCTTGTGTGGGTTAGGGATGTGGAGTCCAAAGTTCTTCCCATAGAGTCAGTTCTGATTCTAAATGAGTTCCTTGATGTTTTTCCTAATGACTTTCCCGGTGTTCCTCTTGAAAAGGAAATAGATTTTTGTATAGACCTCCTCCCTGATACTCAACCTATTTCTATTCTCCCTTACCATATCGCCTCAAAGTAGTAAAGGAATTGAAGGAGCAATTGAGGGACTTATTGGGAGAAGGGTTTTATTTGGCCTAGACAATCACCTTAGGGTGCACTGCTATTGTTTGTGAAGAAGAAGGATAGGTCTCTTAGAATATGTATTGTCTACCAACAACTTAATAGGTTCACCAACAATAATAGGTACCCTCATCTAAGAATTGATAATTTATTTGACCAATTGCAAGGGGTTAGCTACTTCTCTAAGATTGATCTTCGGTCCGAGTATCATCAAGTAAAGGTGAGGGAGTGCGATATTCCCAGGACAACCTTCTAGACTAGGTATGGGCATTATGAATTTGTTGGTTATATCTTTTGGGTTTACCAATGCACTGGCTATCTTCATGGATTTTATGAATAGGGTCTTTAAACCCTTACTTGATTTGTTTGTTATAGGTTTCATTGATAATATTTTGATCTATTTTCATAGTGAGGAGTATGTGACTTATTTGAGGGTAGAGTTGCGAATATTGAGGGAAGAGAAGTTGTATGCTAAATATGAAAGTGTGAATTTTTTTAAAAGTTGTTACCTTCCTAGGTCATGTGGTATCGGGGGATGGTATTAAGATGGATTCTAAAATGACGGATGCGATTAGAAATTGGCCTAGACTATTGAACCCCTTCTTGGGCTTACTGGGTTACTATTGAAGGATTGGGAATGGGTTCTCTAGTATTGCTTCTCCTATGAAAAAGTTGACCCAAAAAAAGACTAAGTTTGTGTGGACTGATGAGTGTGAAAGGGGTTTCCAAACCTTGAAAGATAAGCTTGTGTCTGCTCCTATTTTGTCTCTACCGAAAGGCCTAGAGGGATTTGTAGTATATTATGATGCCTCTGAGATTGGTTTTAGTTGTGTGTTGATGTAAAATGGTAAGGTCATAGCCTATCTCTTTAGGAAACTCAAAGTGCATGAAAAGAATTATCCTACTCATGGTCTTTAATTGGCGGTCGTAGTTTCTGCTTTGAAAATTTGGCATCATTACTTGTATGGGGTGCATGTTGAAGTGTTTACCGATCATATGAGCCACCAATATGTGTTCACTCAAAAAGATATCAAATTGAGGCAAAGAAGGTGGTTAGAACTTCTTAAGGATTATGATATGAGTGTGCATTATCATCCTGGTAAGGCTAATGTTATGGCAGATGCTTTGAGTAGGGTGTCTATGGGTAGCCTAGCTCATGTCTATGGTGAGGGCATAGAGGTGGCTAAGGAGGTACATCAGTTGGCTAGGTTGGGGGTTAGGTTGGAAGAGGTTGATAAAGGTGGTATTGTGGTTGTTGATTGCTCAAAGTTTTCCTTGGTTGATGAGGTAGAGGACAAGCAAGATCTTGATTCCTCCTTATTAGAATTGAAGGCCTTGGTGAAATGGGGCAAGGTTGAGGTCTTTTCCCAAGTAGGAGATGGTGTCCTTAGATACCATGGTAGGTTGTGTGTGCCTTGTGTTTATGGCTTAAGAGAAACGATTCTTGATGAGGCTCACAGTTCTTCATATTCTATTCACCCTGGTTCTACCAAGATGTATAGGGATTTCAGGGATGTGTATTGGTGGGGAGGTATGGAAAAAGACATTGCTAAATTTGTATTCAATTTTCATAGTTGACAACAAGTCAAAGCCAAACATCAAAGGCTAGGTGGCCTAACCTAAGACATAGAGATTCCTACTTGGAAGTGGGAAGAGATTATGGATTTTTTTGTTGGGTTGGCCAAGACTAGAAAGGGTTTTGATTCTATTTGGGTTGTGGTTGATAGGATGACAAAATCGTCTCACTTCCTACTAGTTAAGACCACATGTATGGCTGAAAAATTATGTTATGTTGTACATGCATAAGTTGGTGAGGTTGCATGGGGTTCCCTTATCCATCATATCGGATTGTGGTGCTCAATTTACTTCACATTTTAGGAGGTCTTTCTAAAGGAGTCTTGGTACAAAAGTTAAACTTAGTACGGCCATCCACCATTAAATGGATGACCAAGCCAAAAAAACTATCAAAACTCTTGAGGATATGCTTAGGGCTTGTACTTTGGAGTTCAAGGATAGTTGGGATGATCATCATCCATTGATTGAATTTGCTTATAACAATAGCTATCATTCTAGTATTGGTATGGCTCCTTTTGAGGCTCTCTATGGCAAACATTATAGATCACCGGTTGGGTGGTTTGAAGTGGGAGAGATGGCTTTATTGGGTCCGGATTTGGTTATGGATGCTATGGAGTAGGTAAGGTTGATTAGAGAAAGGTTGAAATCAGCCCAAAGCCATCAAAAGTCCTATGTCGATGTGAGAAGAAGACTATGGAGAAGTTAAGGTTGATTAGAGAAAGGTTGAAAATAGCCCAAAGTCACGGAAAGTCCTATGTCGATGTGAGAAGAAGAGAGCTTGAATTCAAAGTTGGTGATTGGGTCTATTTGAAGGTGTCACCCATGAAGGGTGTGGTCCATTTGGTAGGAAGGGGAAACTAAGTCCAAGATTTGTGGGTCGTTATAGGGTGATAAGGAGAATTGGTAAAGTGGCCTACGAGTTGAATTTGCCTAGTCAAATGGAATTGGTTTATCAGGTTTTCCATGTGTCTATGTTGAGGAAATGTGTGGATGATCCTAATACTAGTGTGCCTCTTGATGTTGTGCAGGTAGTTCAACACAACTTAACATATGATGAGATTACAGTAAAGATCTTGGATATAGAAGTTAAGAGGTTGAGGAACAGGGATGTTGCTTCTTTTAAGGTCATTTGGAGGAATCAACAAGTCGAAAGTGCTATATAGGAGGCCGAAGTGGACATGCAAAAATAATTTCCATATATCTCAAAATCCGCACGTGATATCGAAAATCTGACTTCATATTCTTATTCAAGGGGTAAAATTTAGTGGGAGATAGGTATAACCCCAATTTAAGAGCAACCGTAGTAAAATTTGAAAATCACAAAAATGCAATTTCCAATGTGCATCCACAGCCCTAGCGCAACGCGCCAATGGTGCGTTATAGTGTTTTTTTGGTTGCCAGTTTCTATCTCAGTCCAAGACTTTTGGGTCTTGGGCCTAAGTATTCCCATGCGCGAAAATGCCTATACATAGCTATATTTTCCTTTATATCATACAAGACATTCCCCAATACTCAATCAAACACTTGAAACTCATATTTCACCCTAAATTCATATCCCAAAACTCATCCGGATCTTAAGGTTCTCATTCAAGCTTCAAGTCTCCATTTCCAGTCTTCTCCAAGGATTCTTTAAAGTCAAGGTATGTGGGTTTCTTTGATGGGTTCCTTTCACCCATGATGCCTCAACTTACTTTTACCTAAAATTTCATGATCTAAAGTTGATTTACCCATAGGTCTTACTTATTATAAATTTCACTACACACTATATTGGGGTTTCATGAAATTCTAATTGTTTTAGCGTGTTTTGACCTATCTAAGATTCGTTATGAGATTTGATGAAGGGTTTTGATGTATATTGCTTGAGGGTATTAGTATCTATTGATGGTTTTACAATAAATTTTCTAGCATGACTCCACTCTTGAATTACATGGTTTCACACTAGCATTATACACCTGCCAAGTGTTTTATAAAATGTCTGGTTAATTTATTTTGAGGAATTGAAGGTCCAATATATGGCAAATGAGTTGAATAAATTTATGATGATGAAGTTAATGTATGTATATTTTATTATCTATATAGTGTTGGGAATTGACCAAGTCTCACTCGAGAGTTTGTAGGCCTGGGTAGCCATGTTGAGGGGTTTGTACCTCGATCGCCTTACTCGGGAGGTGATAGGCCCATGCAACTATATAGAGGGGTTTGTACCTTGATAACCATGTTAAGGGGTTTGTACCTCATCAACCATGTTGAGTGGTTTGTACCTCATCAACCATGCTGAGGGGTTTGTACCTCATCAACCATATTGAGGGGTTTATACCTCATTCGCCTCTCCAAGGAGGTGGTAGGCCTTGGATATCCACCAATAATGGTCTCTCCTTACATATGTATATGTTTTGTTTAAGCATGATTTACTTTAAGCATCTTCCATATGCATGCCATATTTTTATATGCAACTCATTGCCTATGCTTATGCATTTTGATTATGTTGCTTATCTCTTGTTATATTGCATCCTACATACTCAGTTCATTCAAATGTACTAATCCATACTCTATGCCTGCATGATATCACCATGTAGGAACTGGAGCTCCCCTTGATCATCCTCCTCCTCCAGGTGGCTAGTACGTTTGTCTCTCAAGCTCGGTAGTGAGTCCTCCATTCTAGGTACAATGTCTATGTTCTTATGTTATGTATTACAACTATCTTTCTTTATTGTATATTTTGATTATGGGGGTGAGCCCGGTTGCTTGTCTTGGCCCTCGCTAAGTTCTATGGTTAGAGGTGTTGTTGGACATGTTATGTATAATGTTATGAGTTTTGACTCTCTCTTGACTCTTGATATTTATGATATGAAAGTTGTCCCTTAGCCCTGTTTATTCCTATTTACATACTCTTACTGTATTTTATTGCTTCCTCGACCAAGGATGTGTAGTGATATGTTAAGAGGCTTTCTTGGGGTCCCTTTGGGTTCCAACATGCTCCGGGTCAACTCTAGGCCCTAGGCTTGGTTTGTGACAACTTTAACTCCACCAAAGCGAGGTAAAGATCTTGTTTCAATTTATCATCTTCAATTAAGGAAGACTTGGAACCTTATATCACCTCCACCATGCCACCATTTTTAGGATCATTCACTCTAACTCCAAACCTTGCCAATCGATGGACCTCTCTTGCTAATTCCTTCTTGCTATCCTCAAGGTGAGCTACGGATCTATGGACATTAAACTTTGGGTATTTGCAACAACATTAGTTTTTCCCAGATGGTTGTGTACACTCATGTCATAATCTTTAAGGAACTCTACCCACCTTCTTTGCCTAAGATTTAAGTCTCTTTGGGTGAACACATATTGGAGACTCATATGGTGAGTGAGCACATCTACATGAACCCCATACAAGTAGTGACACCATATCTTCAAGGTAATACCACGGCTGCTAGCTGAAGATCGTGGATGGGATAATTATGCTAAAGTACCTCTAGTTTCTTAGAAGCATAGGCAATGACCTTACCATTTTTAATCAACACACACCCCAATACAATCTTTGATGCATCACAATACACCATGAATCCCACCAACCCTTCCGATAGGGCTAAAATAGGAGCGAAGATTGTCCTTCAAGGTTTCGAAACTTCATTTATATTCATCGTTCCATACAAATTTTTCCTATTTTTTGGTCAATCTTATCAAAGGAGAAGCAATTGAGGAGAAAAGACTCACAAATCTTTCGTAGCGACCAGCCAAACCTAAGAAGCTTCTAATGTTCATTACAGTCAAAGGTCTAGGCCAATTTCTCATTACCTCTGTGTTTTTCAAATCCACCTTAATTCCATCACGCAACACCATATGACCCAAGAATACAACATCCTTCAAACAAAACTCACATTTTTTGAATTTAGCAAAGAGCCTTTCTTCCCTCAATGTTAGCAAAACCATCGTCAAATGCTTTGGATGCTCCTATACATTCCAAGAGTAAATCAAAATGTCATCATTAAATACTACCACAAACATATCAAGATAGGGGTTGAAGACTTTATTCATGAGATCCACAAATATTGCTGGAGCATAAATTAAGCTAAAGGACACCATCATGAACAGAAAATGCCCATATATTTTTCGGAATGCCATCCTGGGAATATCAAACTCCCTTACTCTCAATTAATGATACCCGAACCGAAGGTCAACCTTTGATAAGTGACTTGTCCCTTTCAATTGATCAAATAGGTCATGATTCTTGACAAGGGATACTTGTTCATTATTGTGACCTTATTGAGTTGTCAGTAGTCAATGCATATTTTAAGTGAACCATCCTTCTTTCTCATAAACAATACCGGTGTACTAGGCTTATGAACCTCTTTTTGAACAAATATTTTATTTTTTTCCTTTAGTTCCTTAAACTCCATCTGGACAATTCTATAGCGAAAAATGAAAATAGGTAGAGTATTAGGGAGGAGATCTATACCAAAATTTATCTCCCTTTCGAGAGGGACACCGGGATGTTTATCGGGAAAGTCATCAAGAAAGTCATTAATAGTCGGGATTGACTGAATAGGAGGGACCCTAGACTCGACATCCCTAACCTACAAGAGATGATAAATATAACCTTTGGAAATCAACTTTTGAGCCTTAACATAAGAGATGAATCTACCCTTCACCATCTAATTGCGACCTTCCCATTCAAGGATAAGTTCATTAAGGATTTGGAATCTAACCTTACGAGTCCTACAATAAATAGGTGTATGATATGCATGGAACTAATCCATACCAAGAATTATGTCAAAATCTACCATATCGAGTTCAAAAAAATAACAAGGAAAAACTTTATGCAATATAGACATGAGACAACCCCTAAGGACCTTTTTAGCAAGAATGGACTCACAAATGGGGGTGGACACGTGAAAGGGTTCATATAGCAATTCAAGAACACATGAAGCCGATTAGTAATAAATATAGTAATGAATGAAAGAGTGGCACCTGGATCCAGTAAAGCATATACATCAAGAGTGTAGATGTTTAACATACCATAATAATATTGAGCACTTCCTCAACCCCTTGCCTCCCTTGAAAAACATAGAACCTGTTGTGTTGAGAAGCACCTCCTCATGGAACCTTGTGCCCTTTCTTTTGCATGGGTACCTTGCCTTTGAAGATGACCTTCCCTACCTTTTGTTGGACATTTTGCAATCTTTTCACCCAGTTTTCCACAATCGAAGAAAGTACTTGTATTTCTCCAACAGGTGCAACTATTAGTCCTTTCACATTTTGGGCACTTTGGATGAGTCATTCCACCATTTCCACCATGAGCCTTCAGGGTGAGAACTCTATTATTTTCAAACCTTTGTCCTTAGTTATTAGAGGTCCCTTAGCCTTAAGATTTGTGGTTTTCTTGGAAACAACTAGCTTTAGCATCTTGGAATACACCATCGAGTCGAGCCCTCTTGGACTTTCTCATCCTTTTCTTACTAAATTTCACCACCTCAAGTTGTTTTGCATATGTCATAAGCCTTGATATATCCATATCCCCAATGAGCATGGTGGTATGGCACTCATCATTAATTAAGTCTGATACACTCGACACAAACTTGTGCGTCCTTGCTCGAGGGTCAGTAGCGAAGTATGGAGCAAACTTGGAGAGGTTGTTGAACTTAATAGAATATTCGCTCATACTAATAGAACCTACTCTAAGATTCATGAACTGCGTCAACTTTTCTTCCCATTGCTCAATTGGGAAGATGAAGTGATCAAGGAAGTCAACTTTATATTCCTTCAATGGAATAGGCTCATCATTCGTCCTTTCCATCTTTCATTAATTATACCATATCTAAGCAAAAGCCTTGAGTTTGGTAGGCCACTAGTTCCACTTTCTCCTCCGAACTCACCCCTTGATAGTAAACACTTTATATGCTTTATCGATGAATTCCTAGGGGTCTTTCTCTACCTTAGAGCCATAGAAATTCGAGGGATTCATCCTTCTGAGATCCCTCACCCTTAAGGTAGGTGTAGAAGCATGAGGAACTTGAACACCTTAATTCGCCATGGCCTTTTGCAAAAGGGTGACCCCATTACGGTACTTGACATGGGTGACTCCTTCTCCTTCTGCTTGGGGAGCTTGAGGGACCGGTTCACCCTGGAGGGTGGGAGCTCTTTATGTCATTTGTCTCAAAGGCATAATTAAAGGAGCGAAAAGGTTGCTTGACAAAGATATGAAACCTTATGTCAAATCTAAAGCACGAAGTAGATCATGGTGAAGTGAACCATTCCCTAAAATGCCTCATAGCCTCTTAGTCATAGTTGTGGCGTGCTTCACAACATAGAATAATACTCTTCTCAACGCAATATGTTCGATTACCAAGGACCATTTATAAACCTACTATTTAGACACCAAGCTTTCTCGTGCCCCAACCCACAAGTCTAGATATGACATGATAACTGGGAACCCGAATGGACCCCAAACAAGTCTCTTAAGTGTGTAGAGAACATCCTTGGTTTCACAAAAGCATAAAAGAGCAATAAACACGTAGCACATAATTTCTAAGGAAAATGGGTCTTCAGACTCACTCTACGGCGATGTTGTAGGGAAGAGGAAGAGCATGAACTATATAACAAATAATTTCTAAGGGGTGAATAAGTATGACTCACGCTACGGCGCAATTAAAGACTTGGGACTTCCGTCTCATCACCATCAACAAGCATTTATTATAAAAAAGGAACATCAAACTCAGGGATGTCTTCATAATGGAAAGCATAAAGAGTCAAGCTCAACCATACATAACCATCACAATATCCAACAACACCTTGAACCATGAATAGGACAGTAGCCAAGGCATCTCTCGGGATCACCCTTATAAGGTACTATCCAAAAATAAATAAGTCTAAACATGGCATGGAAGTAAGTGGAATCCAATGTGGAGGACTCACCAAAAAACCTTCAACTAGAACGTCTATCCATGTAGAAGAGGAGGATTGTAAGGATCTCTAGTTCCTACATGGTTTGATCATGCATGCAAAAAGTACGTGTTAATACTTGGAATGTACTATGTATGCTAGGTGCAAATGTATCCAAGAACATAAACCATAAGTAATCTAGATGTGTCATTATAAATAATGATTGTAGGCTCAATATGTCATTAAAGGCAATTGCCTAGAGGGAAATACATGAAAAATCATCAAATCACATGACATCATCTACATAGTGGGAAGGGACCATAACCGACATACAAGAGAAAGTGAGATATTACTTGGAATCCATATATTCACTCCATATCGAACAAGGAGTGGTCTACTTTGCCAAGGTAGACCTATCACTATCCCTATAGCATGGCCTTTCAAAAAGCTGTACCACCTTATAACATAGCCTTTTCGGTGGGTTTCAAGAAGCATCTATACCTTATGATATTGCCTTGTCGGCAGGTACAAGCCCGCATAGGGGTTGATGTCATAAACTCATGGTGGCACATAGTTATGGGATCATGGGAGACTACCAAGGTCTTCTTGGTACTAGGTCATAATCCCACAGAACACTTGAAACATAATCATAGTTATGGCAAGCATAGTCTCAAAATATCTTAGTATCACTATAGGAGTAGCTCATTAATCATAAGTTGTAACTTCAAAGTTAGCGCTTTACATAATTCTCATTCTTCATATCATTATCATGAGCTCCAAGAATGCTTATTAGCCCCTTTGTTTGTCACATCATACTTCTCACACATATCTTTCCATAAGGCATTCATGACTTCAGAACTCAGCATGCATCTTTAAATCAATTCATGGTGGGTACATGTACACAAGCTTAAAATCAAGCAATTCGTAAATAGATGCCATGAGAGGAGTATAATAAAATCCTTAAACATTATTGAAATAACCCACCAATCAATATGAGCAAACATGGTTAAGCCACTATCAAGTACTTATATGTAAATCATAGATTTCACATGATATTGCATGATATGATAATGTACTAGGATAACCATCATAAAAGATTTTGTATTATCATCATAAGGATGAGTTCATATAAATGATCATGTATTACCATAACCTGAGAAATCACAAAGGATAAGAGGAATGGTTAAGCTTATGGAGGAAAGGTCTCACAATCAAAATCCACATACCTTATCAACTTAATGAAGAGAAAATCTGATTTGAAAGTGAATAAACTAAAACCCTAGCTTGCAGCTTGCACTCTTCTATGAAGACCTTGAAGAACATAGGAGGGGTTTGGGACTTAGATTATTTTTAGAACAAGGAGGAATGAGAGGAATTAGGGTTAAAAGGGTTGATAAAGGGCCATTTGGAGGTCAAAATCACCTATCATAATCTTAAAATATTATGAATGCACAAAGATACCCCTATTAAAATCTATCCAGATAGGACTATGAGACGCTATTTATGCACCATAATCCATTCTATCAGTCATAGATGGGATGTCGACCGATGGCTTTTTCAGGATTTTAGAGACCCTTCTCTGATTTACATTCCATGACATAATCTACAACAAGTAAAAGATTTTGTGGGCTATCTGATGAGTCGTAGATTGAATCCCTGAAGTTTCCAACTTCACCAAATCTACCCCAAGTTCTACGAAACAACTTATAGGTCATGTAATGATTTATGGCTCGTAAAACCCCTTCGTAGAATCTGACAGTCCAAAAAGTTCCAAAGCTTGTTTTCTTTAATTCTTCATACTTCTCATTGGTGGGATCTTACAAAAAGTTGCATATACTTATTTATATGCTAAAATAGGAAAAAAATTGAGCTTCTCTTGGAAATGAACTATGGCAAAAAAAGTACATGTCGTGGTCCCGTTTAATACATAAATAAATTTTTTGAAAATTTTCAAATTTCAGTTAAAGCAATTACGACATATCCCTGAACCTATGTATGTAGTAATAATTAAAAATTCCATCATATTAATGAGTCTATAAACACTAAATTCCTCTCAAAATTCTCAACGAAATTCCTTCAAGTTTCTAGTATTCAAGGCTCTTTCTGTAAGGACCTAGACTTGATACAACTTTAATAAAACATTGAAATTTTGTTCCTAAAAGTTTTTGACTAGGGTGACACTTCTTGGTAGCCTTCATTGTTCGTGTTGTGCTATACATATCATGTGAAGCCCCCTAAAAGTGCCCCTTGGCCTTGTGTACAGTGTGAGGGCCTTAATATGGATTTTGGAGTAATGCATACTACACTTGGACCCCACACGGTCCATGTTAGGCCATATAGACCACGTGGTTGACTATATGGTATCCTTCGGCTTGAGACTCTACAGAGGCTAATGCATGTGGTACTGCCCCTTGGATGGACCTTATAGTGCTTAACAGTCCGTGAGGCCTTCTTATATAGCTGTAAGTGTTAAAGTTTCTAAGTATTGGCTTACCGTTTTGAAATATATCATGGAGAATATTTCAATGTGAAGTGGTATAGAGGAGTACACGGACCATGTGGCGTGGTATGGTTTGTGTAACCCTTCTGTATGGGTGCCTATGTTGAAATTTTTCAAAGGATGGGATTACAGTTTTAGACTTTCGTCATGTGATGTTTTTCTAATTGTTGGAGCATGGGAAATTGAACGGTCTGTATTATGCCTCACAGATTGTAACACCCTCCATGAGACCTTCACTTTAATTTTTCTATTTGTTTCATTAATGACATTTTCATAATTATGGTTTATCCTAAGGATCTTTTGGGACTTTTTATGCTACCTAAATACCTTCAAATGACCTATTCTTTATTCCTCTCATTCAAATTCATTCTTTACACTTAGAGTTACATTGAACTCTCTTTAAGAATTCTCTCAAATACTCTTATCAAGGCTAAGCTTGATAATCAAGGGGAAACCCTTTTCTTCATCAAATTTCTTCTTGAATCTTCTTCATTAGCTAAGGTATGTGGGATTGATTCTTAGTCTATTTCAACTATGAAATACCAAACTCTTTTTACACTTGATTTATGAAATTTTATCTTACGTTAAACATGGGTTTTGAAGATTATTATTTATTAAATTCAATTGAAGTATGGGTTATGCTTTATTGTTGATTTTAAATTGATCTATGCCATAAATATGTTGAATTGTACGATTATTTTGAATATTTGAGTATACATTATCCCTTTTATGTTTGATTTAAGCATGGGTAATCCAAATTATGATTTGAATATGGATTTTACTTATGGATTTACTTGAATTTCATATTGTATTATTGATTTTAGATTAAATCAGAATTACCCATGCTATTCTCACATCATTCATAGCATATGCATTCGTGAGCATTAGAGTTTTATGAAGATTATGAAGTGGGTTAAGCCCAAATATGATTATTGTCATGACCCAACCCCCTGGGCCTTGACTAGTGCCCGAATTGGGAACCCAGACACAACCACAAAGCCAAATGGCAAACAAATGACATATATTCTAGAAAAATTTTGGCAGAGTTTCCTTTATTTTATAGACTATCCCGAAATAACCCTGCATATAAGAATATACCAACAGAAGCCATACAGAGACAACAAACACAACATATATATAGATGCGGGATGACAAGGCCACCTTGCCGGGTGAAATTGCCCAACATATACATCATACGAATCAAATCAAATGGACTGGCACAACCCATACCCATTTATCCATAGACCTCTAAACAAATTGACTGAATCATAGGAAGGGACAGAGCCCTGCCGTACCTATGAACAAATCGATATAATGCAATGAACGAAAATATACATATATACCAAAAGTGGGTTGCGAAGTAGGGGAGCACTTCAAACTGCAAAAAGATGTCTTAAGCTGATGGGTCACCAAACTGTACATCAATACCTGCGGGCATGAAGCGCAGCCCTCGAAGAAAGGGGGTCAATACAAAATACGTACTGAATATGTAAAGCAGAATGTACAGAATATAAATTTGAGTAATAATCGAAATAAAAGTATGGAAAGTAAATGCATATCAAAAACATTAAAATGGTTACTTTCAAAATACAAATCATGCCTAGCACACAGGAACGATGGTCGCCCGCCCGTCAATGGCGCCATACCACAGCATAACAATAGAAAATTGCAAATCTTCAAATGCCCGTCACATATCACATCACATATATAGCAGATGCCCAATCACAGCAGAACACCAAGCAAGGCGGAAATCGGCCCTTGGGCGAAGCTCGGTTCGCCTAACACAGCATAACACCGGAGTATATCATAATTCGTACGACAACCAACCAGCCCGGGAACTAGCGAACAATATCAAAGTAGGCACAAGCGGAGTAGTGAGTAATCATATGTATAAAATCCTTGTCATAAATCCAAAAGATAAGCAAAATAATCATATTGGAAACCGAAAACATAATTATTACATTTCTTTTAAAAGTTCTCAAATTTGCATAAAAAGGGCATCGCGGGACCCATGGATGATGGAGACTCGAATTGGTCAAACTTACGAAGAACATATTCATCCTAGGTCATACAAACTCCTACATGGAATTTCAAAGCAATCCGTGCCTTTATGTAAAAAGTTATGGACGTTTTTTAAGTTTTTAGAATAGTTAAAGAATAATTTCTTTCAAAAAATAATCGAATTTCACATATTCTTGCAACTTAAAAATTTTAAAGACATAGGAGTCAATATTATGACAAATTAACATAAGAATACCAAGGAACAAATACGAATCATACACATGCTCGGATTGCGTGAATAGAGTTCTCTCGAGGCTCATATTAAGGAAAGGTTGCTTTACATACCTCAAACACCCTCCAGTACAATCACAATACAAGCCAAATCCAACTTATGCTTCAGATTGTCCAAAGTCTACAAATAATTCATAACAATGCCAAACAATTAGCTAAAGACCTTTTTGGGCATTAAATTCCAATTTTTGCCCCTAATTCTACAAAAATTTGGCAGTATTTCCCTTTAAAATAGCCACCCCAAAAATTCAATTTGGCTCAATCAACAACAACAACAACAACAACCCAACAATCTCAATAATTAATTCCAACGACAATATAACAACAATAGCTCTATTTATCACAACTTAGCCATATTCACAAATCCGGTTAACACGCTACATACCCATATGGATGATATCCAATCATTCTTTCACCCTAAAATGATCATAATATACTTAGCATCAATTCATAGTTCTAACACAATACAACACTACATAACACCAGACATACACACACGGCTTAGACGCTACACCCATAACTCCCTTCCAACATTCCATATTTAATGATTTTCCTTCATTTTAACATACTATAACACGCTTATAACCTTTATAACACATAAAATAAAATCAAATCTTACCTTTCCACTTCAACTCCACAAATGGACTAGGGTTTCCAAAAGTGAGAAATAGATGATTAATTGCTCCAACAACACTTCCATGCTACTTAGGGGCCTCAATATAGTAGGTTGGCATCAATAAATAATTTTTGGAAAGGTTGGAATTTAATTGCTCCAACAACACTTCCATGCTACTTAGGGGCCTCAATATAGTAGGTTGGCATCAACAAATAATTTTTGGAAAGGTTGGAATTTAATTTCAAATTTTGCTCTTGCTTGGCCGAGAGCCCTCTATGGTGTTCCTCAACTTTTGCTTTGTTTTTTCTCTTTTAATTTCTAAGTCTTAAAATTATAAGGGAAAGAAGTGATAATCTCACATATATATAAGCAATACTTGCCAAGTGTATGTGGCCCACACCACACTTGGTCCAACTAAAATCTAACCCACTTGATGTCGGCACCACTTAATTAACGCAAGACCTCCAACTTTTAAAAATTCTACATTTGGTCCCAAACTTTTCCTTATCATTCCAATGAAGGACATAAGGGTTCTAACATCCTCCCCCCTTAGAACATTAATCCTCAAATGTTAAACCAGCCTTATGAGTCTTACAACCAATTTGGGGGGAGTTTCCTCTTCAACTATCACAACAATATATCCATTGATCAATAATTTATTTATCAACAACAAAGTCCAGCGAAGAATTGAATTACTTGTAGGCACTAAAAACAAGTGAGGATACTTTTTCTTCATCTGCTCTTCGGCTTCCCAGGTTATTTCCTATCGGTTATTGTTTTGCCACAGTATTTTAACAGAAGCCACATCTTTATTTCGTAAATTTCTCACCTGATGATTCACTATGGCTATTGGCTGCTCTTCATAAGATAGTTCTTCTGTGACCCGGATATCATCCGCAAGGAAGATTCTGGAAGAATCACCAACACACTTATGAAGCATAGAAATATGGAATACTGGGCGTACCGCTTCCAAATTGGTTGGCAGATCTAATTCATAAGCAACCTACATATTTTACAGACAATCTGGTATGGCTAATATATCTCGAATTAAGCTTCCCTTTCTTGTTGAACTTCATAACACCTTTCATAGGTAACACTTTAAGAAAAACCCAATCACTAATGTAAAACTCTAAATGTTGATGATGCATATGATTTTTGCCAACTCTAGGTCGCTAGCAACCGCTCCCAAATGAGTTTCACCTTACCCACTATCTGCTGAATCACGTCTAGGCCAATTAACTCAGTCTTTCCAACCTCAAACCAACTGATCGATGACCTATACTTCCTGCTATACCATGCCTCATACGGTGCTATTTGAATGTTAGAATGGTAGCTGTTATTGTAAGCAAATTAAATCAGCCACAAATGATCATCCCAGCTACCTCAAAAATCAATAACACCAGCCCGTAATATATTTTCCAATGTCTGAATAGTGCGCTCGGCCTGCCCGTCAGACTAGGGATGGAATACTGTACTGAGACTCACCTGAGTCCACAAGCCTTCCTGAAACAACCTCCAGAAATTTGCCATGAACTGGGCACATCTGTCAGAGATAATAGATATGGGAAGACCATGAAGTCGCACAATCTTCCGTATATAAAGTCTAGCATACTACTCAGTTGAGTAAGTAGTTCAGACTGGAAGAAAATAGGCTAGTTTCATTAGCTAATCAATGATAACCCAAATGGAATCTTACCCTTGTGAAGTGCGAGGTAAACTTGTAATAAAATCCATACTAATGATCTCCCATTTCCATATCGATATTTCCATCTCTTGCAATAGCCCACCGGGTTTCTGGTGCTCAATTTTAACCTGCTATCAATTCGGACACTGAGTGACGAACTCTACAATGACTTTTTTCATACCATTCCACCAATATAAACATCTGAGATCATGGTACATTTTTATCTACTCTGAGTGAATAGAATAGCGAGCATAATGTGCCTCGCCCATAACCTATCGCCCCAAACCCACAACATCAGGTACACAGAACCTGCCCCTGAATAATAATGTTCCCTTAGAGGAAAGTTCAAATAGGGTTCTTTCCTTTTTAAGGGATATGCCTCTGTACTGAGCCAAAATAGGATCCTCATACTGATGTTGTTTAATCTCATCGGTAATGGAAGATTCCACCATATGTTGAACAAAAACCGTAACATCTCCAAAATCAACCAAATGAACTCTAAGACTAGCCAGCTGATAAATATCATGGACCATCTCTTTCCTCTCTGAAGTCGTGTCCGCTAGAATACCCATGGACTTGCGGCTATGTGCATCTGCCACCATATTAGCTTTCCCAGGATGGTAAAGAATATCCACATCATAATCTTTTAGAAACACTAACCACCTTCGTTGCTGCAAATTCAGCTCCTTCTGCTTAAAGATGTACTGGAGGCTCTTATGATTAGTATAAATATTAATGTGAACCCCATATAAATAATGTCTCCACATCTTCAAGGTATGAAGTACCGCAACTAACTCCAAATCATGAGTAGGATAATTCTTTTCATGTTTCCTTAGCTGTCGGAAAGCATAATCTATCACCCTATTGTGCTACATCAACACACATCCTTAACCCATACTAAAGACATCACAATAAATCACATACCCATCTGGACCCTCGGGAAGAGTCAAGACTAGAGCTGTAGTTGACTTCTCTTTCAGAAACTAGAAACCACGCTCACAAGCATTAGACCACCGGAAATTCGCTCCCTTCCAAGTTACTCTTGTCAACGGCGTTGAAATGGAAGCAAATTTCACCATAAATCTCTGATAATAGCCAGCTAACCGCAAGAAGCTATGCATCTCTATCCGCATCGTAGGCCTAGGCCGATTCTTTACGGCCTCAATCTTCTGGGAATCAACCCGGATGCCGTCAGCTCCTATGATATGCCCCAGAAATCCCACTGAAGACAACCAGAATTCATATTTAGAAAATTTAGCATATAATTCTTGGTGTCGAAGTGTACCAAGCACCATTCTCAGGTGACCCGCGTGCTCCTTCTCTGATCAGATCTAATTCATA
>DF357457.1:110615-169167 GCA_000787875.1 Solanum virginianum | reverse complement strand
TTCTCTGATCGAAAATAAACCAGAATGTCATCAATAAACATGATCACGAACATATCCAAGAACGGTCCAAATAGCTGAGTCATAAGATCTATGAATATTGTCGGTGCATTCGTCAGCCCAAAAGACATAACTCTGAATTCATAATTCCCATACTGGGTCCTGAACGCTATTTGGGAATATCCTTCTCCCGCACTCACGCCTGGTTGATACCCGATTGCAGGTCTATTTTTGAGAAACATTTAGCTCCCTGCAGCTGGTCAAACAAATCATCAATCCTTGGAAAGGGGTATTTATTCTTTCTTGTTACCTTATTTAGCTGCCGATAATCATTATACATCCACAGTGATCCATCTTTCTTCCATACAAATAATACCGGAGCTCCCCAGAGTAACGTACTAGGCCGAACAAAACCCTTCTCTAATAAATCTCTCAGTTGTTCTCTCAATTCCTTTAATTCTGCCAGTACCATTCTGTACGGAGGAATAGAGATAGGCTGAGTGCCTAGCAATAGATCTATAGTAAACTCTATGACAGGCTTGGAAGCTCGTCTAGAAATACATCTGGAACTCATTAACAATTGGAATTGACTAAAGAGTCGGTGCTTCTGCCTGTAAATCATGTACACAGACTAGATGTTAAAGGTAACCTTTTCTGATCATTTTTCTTACCTTGAGGTATGAAATAAATTTAACCCTCGGCAATGCGGTACTACCTGCCCACTCAATAACTGGTTCCCCTGGAAATTGAAAATGGACTATCTTGTTTTGACAATCAACATTAGTATAACAAGAGGCTAGCCAATCCATACCCATAATCACATCGAGGTCAGTCATATCTAACTCTACCTAATCGGCCCTAATGTGGCGACCACAAATAAATACCGAATAGTCTCTATAAATTCGACTAGCAATACTAGAATCCCCTACTTGTGTAGCTACCTCAAAAGGCTGTATCGGTTCAGACTCTATCCCAATTTTATTAGCGACCAAAAGAGAAATATACGATAATATAGAACCAGGATCAACCATTGCATACACATCTCGAGAGAAAACTAGTGATATACCTGTGATGATATTTGGCCACGCCTCCTGGTCCTGTCAGTTGGCCAATGCATAAGTGAGGTTAGAAGGACTGCTAGAACTCGGAGCTCCACCATGACCCCTACCTCGGCCTATTGATGCTGGTATACTTCGCCCCATAGGGCGTAAGGCTGTCGAGGATAAAGATGAACCACTGGCTGACCAAATAGGCTGAGTTAAACTGCCTGTACCACCTCTAACCAGACAGTCCCTCCTCTTGTGGCCTTGATAACCATACATAAAGCAAGCACCGGTGGCGCGAACACACTCCTCGGGGTGCCATCTCCTACAGTATGAACATAGAGGTCTGGGTGGTCTCACCTGACTACTGGAGTCTTTATCCAACTGTGAGCCTAAAACCCTAGATCTCGAGCCCGCCCCTGAATAACTTGCGCCCTCCAATCTCCTATTGATGAACTGCGGGGGTGTACCCCGTGCTGACTGGGAAGGATGTCTGCTTTGCTGCTACGGAGGCTGACTGCCTCGAAAGTCCCCTTAATATCTAGATGATCTGGCCCTTAAGGGCTGTCCTTTGTCATCCACCCAATTAGGTTGACGCCCCCTGCGGGGTCATCCTACTAACACAGCTCTATCGCATGATCTAAGATCAGAAAGAAGGAATAACGTCCTAAATATCCTATAGCCTCCTATTTATAGATGTGGTACACGACACATTGATAAACAAGGCTCTACTAGACACGGTCTGTGGATATTCTGAGGTCAAATCTCTCTGATACCACTTCTGACATGACCTAACCCCCTGGGCTGTGACTAGTGCCCGAATTAGGCACCAAGACATAACCACAAAGCTGACTGGCAAACAAATGACATATATTCTAGAAAAATTTTGGCAGAGTTTTTCTTTGATTTACAGACTATCCTGAAATAACCCTGCATATCAGAATGGACCAACAGAAGCTATACAGAGCCAACAAACACAATATATATATAGACGCGAGACGACATGATCGCCATGGCAGGTGAAACCGCCTGACATAAACATCATACAAATCAAATCAAATGGACTGGCACAACCCACATCTATTTATCCACAGACCTCTAAACAAACTGACAGAATCATAGGACGGGACAAGGCCCTGCCGTACCCATGAACAAATACATATAATACAATGACCAAAAATATACATATATACCAAAAATGGGCTCTGAAGTAGGGGAGCACTTCAAATAGCAGAAGGATGTCCTAAGTTGATGGGTTACCAAACTATACGTCAGTACCTGCGGGCATTAAGTGCAGCCTCCGAAGAAAGGGGGTCAATACGAAATACGTACTGAATATCTAAAATAGAATGTACAGAATATAATTCTAAGTAATAATCGAAACAAAAGTAGGGAAAGTAAATGCATATCAAAAATATTAAAATAGCTACTTTCAAAATACAAATCAAGCCTAGCGCACAGGAACAATGATCGTCCGCCCGTCAATGGCGCCATACCACAACATAACACCAAAAAGTTGCAAATCTCTGAATCTCCATCGCATATCATATCACAGATATAGCAGAAAACCCAATCACAACATAACACCAAGCAAAGCAAAAACTGGCCCTTAGGCAAAGCGCGGGCCGCCGAACATAGCATAACACCGGATATATCATAATGCGCATGACAACCAACCAGCCCAGAAACTGGCGAATGATATCATAGTAGGTAGGAGCGGAGTAGTGTGTAATCATATGCATAAAATCTTTGTGATAAATCAAAAAGATAAGCAAAATAATCATATTACAAACCAGAAGCATAATTATTATATTTCTTTCAAAAGTTCTCAAATTTGCATAAAAAGGGCATCGCGGGACCCATGAATAGTGGAGACCCAAATTAGTCAAACTTATGGAGAATATACTCATTCTAGGTCATAGAAACTCCTACGAGGAATTTCAAAGCAATTCGAGCCTTTCTGTAAAAGTTATGGATGTTTGAATTTTTTAAAATAGTTAAAGAATAAATTCTTTCAAAGATTAATCAAATTTCACATATTCTTGCAACTTAAAAATTTTAAAGACATAGGAGTCAATATTATGATAAATTAACATAAGAATGCCAAGGAACAAATACGGATCATACACATGCTCGGATTGCATGAATATAGTTCTCTCGAGGCTCGTATCATGGCCTATTCTTATATAAGACATGCCAAAAGGAAAGACTGCTTTACATACCTCAAACTCCCTCCATTACAATCCCAATGGAAGACAAATCTAACTTATGCTTCAAATTGCCCAAAGTGTATAAACAATTCATAACAATGCCAAACAATTAGCTAAAGACCTTTGTGGGCATTAAATTCAAATTTTTGTCCCTAATTCTACAAAAATCTGGGCAGCATTTCCCCTTAAAATAGGCTACCTCGAGAATTCAACTCAGCTCAATCAACAACAACAACAACAACCCAACAATATCAATAATCATTTCCAACGATAATATAACAATAATAGCTTTATTTATCACCACTTAGCCATATTCATAAATTCGGTTAACATGCTACATACCCATTTAGATGATTTCTAATCATTCTTTCACCCTACAATGATCATAATATACTAAGCATCAATTCATAGTTCCAACATAATACAACACTACACAACACTACATATACACACACGACTTAGACACTACACCCACAACTCCCTTCCCACATTCCATATTTCATGATTTTCCTTCATTTTAGCATACTACAACATGCTTACAACCTTTATAACATATAAAACAAAATCAAATCTTACCATTCCACTTCAACTCCACAAATGAGCTAGGGTTTCCAAAAGTGAGAAATAGATGATTAATTGCTCCAACAACACTTCCACACTACTTAGAAGCCTCAATATAGTAGGTTGGCATCAACAAATAATTTTTGGAAAGGTTGGAAGTGAATTTCAAATTTTTGTCTTGATTGGCAGAGAGCCCTCTACAGTGTTCCTCAACTTTTGCTTTATTTTTTCTCTTTTAATTTCTAAGTGTTAAATTTCAATGACATGGCTCTTTGAGCATTTTAGGCATTTACACCATTTTCTATATGTGAATAAGGTATTTGTATGCATGAGAAGCATGATTATGAACTATGATTTGGCTTCTAAGCCTAAGTATGAATGATTATGAAATATGTTTGGCTTTTGAGCTCAAGCATGCATTGAAATAATTTGAAATGACTTATGCCTCTTCTGAAAGCAAGTATATATATAAGTATTCTTATGGGATCTTTGACCAGCATTGAAAGGATCAGGGCTGTAAGGGTCATCACAAGTGTCCTTTCCCTCTCTTTTTACTATATTCCAGCATAGGTATATGGTAGCTATTAACAAAAGATGGGGTTGTAATGGATTATTACATATTTTTATAAGATATGATATGATATGTTTTGATATTGAAATTCTTCCAAAATGATATAACCGTAAGAAAGGTGTCTATCACATAAAAATGATAGGGCCATAAGGTGTGATGTAGATTACTCTTAGCAAGTAATCTTCTGTTACTGATGGGAGGTCTACATTAGGCAAATTCATGCAATAGCTCGCATAAGTTTGATATGATGGTCATGGTCATATCCCTACTATATATGAGTATTATGGAATTTCATACATCATTGATTTCATGGTATGTTACTATACTATATTTCTTGCTATACATATATGTCTTTCTATATTATGTGCCTTTATCATCAAATCATGAATGCAGGTTTGACAAGTTATATGCATTGTATTCCCACATATATAGTACATTCAAACCTACTAACATGTACTTCTACCTAAATGATCTAACCATGTATGGATCGAGGAATACCTCCATCCACTGCACGATGGTTAGCTTGGATCTTGAGATTTTTTTGTTGCGGTGAGTCTTATCCTCCAAGGACAAACCACCACTCCTCTATCTATGGTGCTTTTGTTTATGTTATATACTTTGAGAGTGAGCTCAGGGTATGTCTTGGCCCCTACCCTATCTTATGACTGGTGGTATTGTTGGACATCTTATAAACTATTTTATGTTTATATGCACAATATTGTATTCGAAAATTATGTTTATAGATATGACTATCTATTGGTTTTTTTTTGCAGTTTGGCTATAAGTATTATGATGTGTTTTTATGTTATGATGTGAAAGATCCTTAGTTCCAAATTACTCCTATAGAGTTAGTCATACTTACTCGCTCTTTAGTCTTTATGTGTTACATGTAATCTGAATCTATATTTCTCCCTTTCCCTATGAAAATCCCATAGGGTAAGACCTACTTTCCCATCCCATAGAACTATTGCTTACTATTCATTTATATATACAAGAATCGATGATGTTTACAAGGATACTTTGAGGATTTTTGTGGACTCACAGGTTCCTATTCGCCATGTCACTTCGAGACCCTAGGTTCGGGTCATAACAAGCTTTGTATCAGAGCACTAGGTTTGTAAATGATCCTTGGAGTCCGTTATGTCATGTCAAGTCGAGTCATATTCGTGGGTGTGAAGTGCACCATGCTTATAAATGGGAGGCTATGATGGAGTTCTAGGAATTGTCTCACTTTTTCATATCTTATGTCAGGCTTTGGACCATATGTTTCATTTTCTTATCCTGATAGTGTCCTTGCTACATTATAAAAGATGCTTCCACGAAGAGCTCCCCTACAAAGAATGGCCCCAGCTTGTAAGGATCAAGTTCCCCAAAGATCTATGGAAGAGCCTATCTCTAATGGTAAATTCCATATAGCCTTTGATATGCTTGTCTAGGTGGTGACTACTATACCTAGGCAGGCTAATCTTCCTTAGGTTCCTACTCCAGCTTCTAGGGTGAGAGATTTCACCCCAAATGAATCCTGTAGAGTTCAATGGGTCAAAAGTTGATGAGGATGCTCAAGTGTTCATTGATGAGTTGATTAAGGTGTTGACTATTATGGAAGTCACTGCTGAAGAGAGGGCTAAGTTGGCTGCTTATCAATTCAAAGATGTGGCTCAAGTGTGGTGCACTCAATGGTTGATGGAGAAGGCTTGTGGTAATTCTATTTCATCCCATATGAACTTAGGGATGCCAACATGAAAAAGTTTATCAACCTCAAAGAGGGTGGTATGAGTGTGAGGGACTATACTATCATGTTCACAAAGCTCTCTAAGTATGTTCTTATACTTGTGGCTGACCATTGTGAGAGAACGTAAAAGTTTATCTCTAGTATCTCTGATTTGGTTATGAAGGAATATCGTATGACTATGCTTATTTGAGATATGGACATCTCTAGGCTCATGGTTTATGCTTAGCAAATTGAAGGAGAAAAGCTCAAGGAGAAGAGGGTACATGATCCAAAGAGGGCCCGTTGTGATGGTGGGTTCTCTAACTCCATGGGTGGTGGTTATAGTGGCTTACAATACGGCCAAGGATATAATGATCGAGTCACTAATGCTAGGGTGCCTTTTCACAAGGCACCAGTTAGTGGTGGACTATTCTTCCTTCGGTGTGACAAGTGTGGAAGGAATCACTCCAGTGCTTATTTGAGAGAGTTGGGTGCATGCTTCAAGTATGGTGATAAGAACCACAAGGTTGCGGATTATCCTAAGATTGATCAAAAGAGCCAGGGTCAAGTGGCTCTAGGTGCTCTAGGCTAGTAAAGAGCTCCACAAGGTGATGCCCCAAAGAATAAGAGGTTCTACTCGTTAGGTAATTGAGGGGACTCTGGATGTTATGATTGGTATTTTAAAAGGCTTTGATTTCGATGCAAATGCTTTGCTTGATCTGGGTGCTAATTTATCTTTTATGACTCTTTTTCTGGCTGTTATATTTGGTTTGAGTCCCAAAATTCTTGGGGAGCTCTTTTCAGTTTATGCTCCTGTGGGTGAATCTATCATTGCACATTAAGTATATCGGGGTTTTCCTATTTCTATTTTGCATAAGGTATTCTCATGTGATCTTGTGAAACATAAGATGCTTGATTTTGATATAATTCTTGGAATGGATTAGTCGCATGCTTCATATGGCTCTATAGATTGTAGAACCCAGAAAGTCAAGTTTCAATTCCAGATAAGCCCGTTGTTGAATAGAAGGGTAGTGACTCCGCTATTAAAGTCCAGTTTATACCTTACCTTAAAGCCCCGAAGATGATCTCTAAGAGGTGTATCTTTCATATTGTCAGGGTCAAAGATGTGGAGTCCGAGTCACCTACTCTTGAATAGATTCTTGTAGCAAATGAGTTTCCAAATATATCCCCTAAAGACTTGCTCGGTATTCCTCCTAAAAGAGAAGTAAACCTTGGCAAAGATCTTCTCCTGAATACTCAACCTATTTTTATCCCTCCTTATCATATCGCACTGGCCGAGTTGAAGGAGTTGAAGGTTTAGTTGAAAGACTTGTAGGAGAAAGGCTTTATTAGGCTATGTATATCTACATAGGGTGCTCCAGTGTTATTTGTGAGAAAGAAAGATAGATCCCTTTTGATGTGCATTGACCATAACAATTTAATAAAGTGACCATCGTGAATACGTTCCTAGTGCAAAGAAATGATGAATTTTTGGACTAACTTCAAGGGGCCACCCATTTCTCAAATATTGACCTCCATTCCAATTATCATCAGTTTAAGGTTAGGGAGTCTGATATTCCCAAGATAACTTTTTGGACTAGGTATGGCATTTTTAATTTCGAGTGACTTTGTTTGTGTTGACTAATGCTCTGATCATATTTATGAATGTCATGAATTAGGTGTTCATGTCATTCCTTTATAGTTTTGTGGTTGTCTTCATTAATGATATCCTTATTTATTCTCGAAATAAGTGGTAGCATATGGGTTACTTGAGGTTGGTCCTTCAGTCTTTGAGGAATAAGAAGTTGTATGCTAAGTTTAGCAAATATGAGTTCTTGTTAGGTGAGGTAGCCTTTCTTGGTCATATTGTATCTGTTGATTGCATTAAAGTTGACTTAAAGATGATTGAGGCCATGAAAAATAGGCCTTGACCATTGACTCCCTCGGATATTTGAAGTGTTTTTGGGTTGGCTAGTTATAATAGAAGGTTTGTTGAAGGGTTCTCATCTATTGCATCTTGATTGACCAGGTTTACTCAAAAGAAGACTAAGTTTGTATGGTCTGATAAATATGAGAAATGTTTTCAAACTTTAAAGGATCGACTTATAACAACTCCTTTTTATACTCTACTAGATGGCTTAGATGGGTTTGTGGTGTATTATGATGCTTCTCAAATTAGGTTGGGCTGTGTACTTTTGCAATATGGTCAAGTGATAGGTTATGCGTCAAGGCAATTAAAGATGCATGAGCGTAAATATTCAACTCATGATATTGGCTAGCGACAATGGTGTTTTCTTTGAAGATTTGGAGACACTATTTGTATAGGGTGCATGTTGATGTTTTCACTGATCACAAGAGCTTTCAATATTTATTTCACTCAAAAAGATCTTCACTGAAGCACTGTGACATGAGTGTGCAATACCATCCTAGCTCTTAACATAACCGATACTCTTAGTAGGCTATCCATAGGAAGTGTTGCTCATGTTTATTAAGGGAAGAAGGAGTTCGCAAGGGATGTTCATCATTTATTTTGGTTGATGTTAGGTTGGCTGACTCTAATGATGGTGGCATTGATGTACAAAATGGGGCTGAATCTTCTATTGTTGTTGATGTCAAGTCTAAGCATGACTTATATCCATCATTGGTTGAGTTAAAGAAATGGGTTTTCGAAAAGAAGATAAAGGTCTTCTCCCAAGGGAGAGATGGTGTGCTTTGGCATCAAGATCGATTATGTATTCCAGATGTTGATGATCTTAGGAGGGTAATCATGAGTAGGGCCTATAGTTCTTATTATTCTATTCACCCAGGATCTACTAAGATGTATCAGGATTTAAGGGAAGTGTACTAGTAGCATGGTATGAAAAAGGATATAGATATGTTTGTATCTGAATGCCCTAATTGTCTACAAGTGAAAGTAGAGCACCAAAGTCCTAGTGGTTTAGCCCAAGATATTTAAATTCCTATATCAAAGTAGGAAGATGTCAACATGGATTTTATTGTTCGTTTACCTCGAACCCGAAGGTAATTTGACTCTATTCGGGTTATCTTTGACCGGATGACTAAGTCACCTCATTTGCTACTGGTTAAGACTACCTTTTGTTGCTGAAGATTATGCAAGGTTGTACATCCAAGAGTTGGTGAGGTTGCATGGTTTTCCTAGGTCTATCATATCAGATTGTGGTACCCAATTTACTTCTCACTTTTTGAGGTCATTTCAAAGAGGACTTGGTACTAATGTGATGTTGAGTACCGCTTTTTATCCTCAAATTGATAGACAAGCCGAGAGGATAATTCAAACTTTGGAGGACATGTTTAGGGCTTGTGTGTTAGAGTTCAAAGCTAATTGAGATAACCATCTTTCACTCAAGCCTAAGGTATTAGGTTCTTCCAAGTGGTCCTAATTCTTTCACTCTTCAGTTTCTTGACATGACATGCATACATATGCATGGTATCTTGACACTCAAGCCTATGGTATTAGGTTCTTCCAAGATGATTTTTTTAATGATGTTTTGAATGATTTGAATACAATTTAATATGAGTTTTAATGACTTTGCGATTTTCAAGTAATGAGAATACATGGTACCTCGTGTTTGCATGTTTCACGTTAAAGTCAAGCCTTTCAATTTACCTCGTTTCTCATTCGAGGACGAATGATCATAAGGGGGGAAATGTAATACACTGCAAGTTGTGAGCTTGGAATGGAACCTTCAAGATCAAGCAAAGTTCACTTATAAGCCTTCAAGTGAAGCTTATTTATGTAGTTTAGGGTCATCATGGGTCTCATACACTAAGACAACGTCAAAGGATTTCCATTCGCTATGATTTTCATAAGAGCCGATAGAAGCATCAACTTTAAATGATCATATCTCTTAGTACAAAAATAACTGGGAGGCCTACAACCTACCAAATTTAAGCTCTTTGAAATACCTTTCTAACGCATTCCATTTCACCTAATCTCGAGTTCAGATCAAGAAGTTATGCACTTTTTTATAAAGACCTCCCATGTTGTGTTCCCTCCATTTTGCTAAGGCAAGCCACATGGGTTGTATGGCTTCTCACGGACCGAGTGGGTGGGGTTTCATGAAATTCCTCCCTAAAATGATGTTCTATTTGTGAATTTTACTTATGGACCCGCTCACGGACCATATAGTCCTTCATCGTTCGTAAGGTCTTCAATGTGGGCATCTAAGTGAAAAATTTCTAAGTGTTGGATCACCATTATGAAAATTTTCCGTGAAGAAAGTTTTTTCTAAGTAAGTGGGATGGAGGAGCCATACGGTTTGTATGCCTTGGTACAGGTCGTAAAGCTGTCCATATGGATGCTTACATCAAATTTTTCTAAGTATGGGATTACCGTTTTGGACCTTTGTCAGTTGAAATTTTTCTAACTGTTGGATCATGGGCAAGTATACAGTCCGTATAGTCTCACAGACCATATACCCTCTCCATGAGACATTAACTTTAATTTTTCTACTTGTTTCATTAATGGTATTTTCATTATTTTGGTTTATCCTAAGGGTCTTTATGACCTTCTATGCTACCTAAGGACTTTCAAATGACCTAAACTCTATTCCTTCAGTCAAAATTCATTCCTCACACTTAGAAATATATTGAACACTTGTAAGAGCTCTCTCTCAAGAGACTACTGTAAACCTAAGCTTGAGAATCAAGGAAATACTCATTCTTCGTCAAATTTCTTCTTGAAACTTCTTCATTAGCTAAGGTATGCTGGTTTGATTCTTGGTCCCTTTCAACCAAGAAGACCCAAACTCTTTTCAAGTGATTTTCATGAATTTTAGCTTACTTTAAATATGGGTTTTCAATATTATTGTTTACTAAATTCAATTGATATATGGGCTTTGTTTATTTATTGATTTTAAAGTGAATTAAGCCCTAATATAATGAAATGCATTGAAGTTATGAAGTTATGAATGTGCGTGCCCCCTTTTAAGCTTAATTTAAGCATTGGTAATCAATTTTTATTTTAAATGTGAATTTATTTATATTTTTACTTGAATTTCATAATATATTGTTGATTTAAGTTTAAATCTCTATTGCCAATGCTATTCTCATCTCATTCATAGTATATGCTTTCATGAACATTGGATCTTATGAAAATTATGAAGTGATTTATCATTAATTATGCCTATGTAAATGATTTTAATTAAAATAAATTGGTTATGACAAGAATGTGATCACATAAATGTCTATTGATATTGGCTCATTGAGCATATTGGGTGTTTACACCTCATTTGGATATTGTGACTGGGCTATTCCTATGCATGAAAAGTATAATATGAATTATGATTTGACATTTGAGCCTAAGTATGAAATATTATGATTTGAAGTTATTTGAAAAGACTCTTCTCTCTTTTGAAATCATGTGTGCATATATGTATTCTTGTGGGATGATTAACTGGCACAGATGGATTGGGGGCGCTAGGGCTATCCCCAAGGTCCTTACCCTTTCCTTGAACTATGTACCAACATAGGTATATGTATACTGTAAGCCTCAACGAAATGAGAGGCCTATAAGGTGAGGTTACAACATTTATATGATATGATAAATTTGTAAAAATCTATCCAAAATGGGAGGCCCGCAGAAGGTCCTTTATCCAAAATGGAAGTCCCGTAAGGAGAAGTGTGGTTTACCTTTTGCAAGTAGACCACCTCTTTTTCAGTGTGGGGATAATATTAGGATTCTAAGTAATAGCTCGCTTGGTCTTATATGTTGGTTGAGGTCTCATCCACTCTTATATAAGTAGTTTTCATTTCATGCATCGTGAATTTCATGGCATATTGTTATACTATAATTTATTGGATATATACTTCTTTCTATAGTATGTGCCCTTGTCATCTAACATTAAATGCAAGTTTGGTAAGTCATATACATTGCATGCCGACATACTTAGTACATTCAAATATACTAATGCATACTTTTACCTACGTGATCTAACTATGTAGGGATAGAGGATTACATTCATCCACCGTACGATGTCTAACTTGGATCTTGAGATTTGCTCATTGTGGTGAGTCCTATCTTCCAAGGACAAGCCATCATTCCTCTCCCTATGGTGTTTATTTATGTTATTTACTTTGAGGGTGAGCCCAGGATATATCTTGGCCCTCGTCCTATCTTATGACTAGAGGTATTGTTGGACATCTTTTAAGCTCATTATTTGCTAAGTGTTGTATTTGGAGATTCTACTTATGGATATGGCTACCTATTGGTTATCGTATTGTTGATTGGTTATGAGTATATGATATGGTTATGTATGTGATGTGAAAGATCCTAAGTCCTAAATTGCCCCCCTAGAGTGAGTCATACTTACCTGCCCCTTAGTATTTATGTGCTATGCGCTTTGTGGATCCACGTTACTCTCATTCCCTACGACATCCCCATAGTGTGAGTCATATTCTTCCATCCCTTAGAATTATGTATTTACTTTTTGATTATGCTTCCAAACTAATGATTTGGATACAGATACTTTTGAGGTTCTTTGGGGACTCTGGGGTTCCCATTCGCCATGTCACTCCTAGGTCTTAGGTCCGGGTTATGACATACTATGACAATGATGATGTTGTGAAAGCTATGATGACATTGATAAAGAGGGTGATGAAAACCCCAATATTATCATGATGTTAAGGTGGGAATGTCTACCCACACTATGATGAAAGCAAGTAGATGGACTATTCTTATGATATGACGTTTATTTGAAGGATTAGGATGATTTCTTACAAGCTATGAAAGTATGATTTTTAATTAAGTATGAACTATGTTGAAAGTTATGTATCTGCATGTTTTACATATTTCATGGGATATGACTTAGCATCGAGAGGGCTTTGGTAGATGCCATAGTCCCATAATTATGTGCCACCATGGAAATGATGTTCATGTCTTATGTCATAAAGGTGTGCTATTGGATCCAATTAGCTTAATAATGGATACTCACTATGCTAAGTCACAACCTAAAGGAAGGGGCCAAATGATTGTTTTCTCCGTGCGAGTAAAGAACTTATAGGGTAAGGATTGAGTCTACCTTAGCAAAGTAGACTCCTCTTTTGCTTAATATAGAGAGAACACCAAGATTCCACGTAATAGCCTGCATGGTCTTGTGAATGTCAATTACAGTCTTATTCTCATATGTGTACGTTAAGATTATGAATGGATTCATATGATGCCTCTTCTCATGATTTTAAACTTGCATGCTCATGCATATTGTGCCCTTATTTTATTGATGATGATTATACATATTGATATTATTGTGATGTCCTTTGATTCATGGCATACCTACATACTTAGTGCATTCTATGTACTAACGCATATTCTGCCAACATGATCTAACTATGTCCTTTGATTTGAGCTTGAAGATTTGTTGGTGAGTTCCTATGCTTCGGGAATAAACCCCATGTTGTTTCATTTTATGTTGAGACTTTAGCATTTTCTATTTTGATGTATATCTTGAGGGTAAGGTAGTGAGCTATGTGCTAGTCCCCGCCAAATCTATGATATAAAGGCATGATTTGAACTTTGGATTGATGTATAGTCCCCTATGAGAGCTATGATGTTTTGTTGTGATATACTTTCGCTCGCTTATTCCCTTAAACATGCTTATTTTACCTTGTCACAACCCAAGCCTAGGGGCTAGATGTAACACGGTGAATGGGGAACTCGAAGGAACCCCAAGCAAGCCTCTTAACATATAATCACACATCCTTGGTCGCAGAAGCAAAATATAAAAAACATGAGATATAAATAAGGGAAATGGGACTAATGGGAGTCAAGCTCATCGAATAAATACATCAAATGTTCCACAACACCTATACCATAGATTGGAGTGGGGGCCAAGACACTTTCCAGGCTCACCATCATAGTATCAAGTGTTCAACATAAAGAGATATCAAAGTAAGAGTAGCATAGCTAGTGTCGCCGGACTTGAGGACTCAATAAAGCTTATCTTCTGGAATGCCAAAACTAGCCATACGGAGGATGATCAAGAGGAACTCCAATCCCTACATGGTGATATTATGTAGGCATAAAGTATGTGTTAGTACGTTTGAATTTACTAACTATATAGGATGTAATGCAACAAAACATAGCCAATACAGTCAAAATGCGTAATAATAGGCAATAGATAAGTGTAGTCTCAATATGGCATGGATGATCAATGCTTGTAGTAAAACATGCTTGTAAATCATTCAACTTGTACAGAGCATAATATATATATATGGGAAGAGACCTCAATCGACAAAGAATAAGACCAAGTGAGCTACAACTTGGAATCTCGATATTACCCCTCATCGATAAAGAGACGGTCTACTTGCCAAGGTAAACCATACTTCAAACTTACGGGAACATGACCCAATTAGTAACCTTTCTTACGGGAACATGACTCGATTTCGGAAAGTATTTCATTAAGAGGTGCACTAATTAGATCAACTAGTATAGCAAGGATAAAGTATAATCCTATGTTGGCACATAGTTTATGGAAAGGAGTATAGACCCTTGAAGATAGTCCACACCAACATCCAATCCATCGGTACTAAGTCTAATCCCATGTAATACTTGAAAAAATCATAACTTTAATAACTCATAAGAAATATGAAAACATGACATGAATAGCACTTAAACATGTTGAGCTCTAATGGTAAGCCTAACTTGAAACATGAGAGTAATAATAATACATGAACCCTTGCTTTAGTATGAAATGGCTCACAAGAGGTAACAATCGTGAAAATAGGGCTTAACTTCATACTTGCATAACCATAGATAATTTCATGAATTTAAAACATATTTGATAGCTCATAGTCATCATAAAGTCACTTGACTTGTAAAACATGTAAATAACTTGAGAATTCTTGACTTTAACATTTTATTGAACACTTGGTGGGCACTTAGGTTGTGATTGTGGAGAGTCAGTGGAGATGACCGCCGCATTTGCAAATGTTTGGGTCACGATCACAAACCCTGTTGACTTTGACCTCTGTGTTTGTGGCCTATGCACTGTGAGATCATGAAATAGTGAAATCAATGCATCTTAAAGTCATGTAAATTAGCCCACCAACATCATGGTAAAACTCCATCATGAGCAACTTGTAAATCATATCAAAACTTCACAATAATTCATAGACTTCATAACTTGAATCACGTATAGTCTCAATAGACAAAGATTAACTCATCGTATAAGCTCAAAATAGACATTCATGCATAATCAACAATATTTGATAAATCCGCAATATATTTTATGCTCATATTTCATAATAATAGATACTCATAGATAATACAACTTGAAATCATGTAATTTTCATAAAATAGGAAAGTTAGACTCCATGGGTGAAAGGACCCAATGGATGAAACCCACATACCTTAAACTTGGGTTTTCTTGATGTATATTTGAAGGAGACTTGGAGCTTGGAGAGAATCCTTGAGATCCAAATATTTTGTTAAGTCTTGGAGAGGATTTTGAAAGGGTTTTGAGTGATATAAAGTTGAAAAATGACTAAGTATGGGTGATTTCAAGTTTAAATGAGCATGGGGCAATGACTCCAATGCCCTTGGATGAATTGGAAAAACAGGGGAAATAACTGCACTAGTCCGCATCAGTGATGCGATGCGGACCCATCGCAAGGGCCAAAAATGTACTGCTCTGCTCCCCTGGCGTGTCGCGGCAAGGGGCGCGCATGCTCTCTGAAAATCGTAATTTAGCAAAAATTATTTTTCACTGCAGGTACTCTAAAATCGGAGTTATACCTATTTCCCTCTCAATTTCCCCCCCGATCAAGAATGTGAAGTCAAAATTTTAATATCACGCACGAATTTTAAGGTAGTGAAAATTACGATTATGGGTATTTTGAAGCACATTTTGGAGTGTTCCATACCTTATGAATGCTTATAATATTAGAGGCATGGATAGGATGCCTTCGGGTGTCACATTCGCCGGGTCACGACTACGCCCTAGGTTTGGATCACGAAAATGCATAGAAAAATTTGAACCAAAATTAAAAATTCAAAAATTACATACAAAATTTTTCTAAAAAGAAAATCAAAAGTGATAGACAGATTGAAACTTAAGACTGATGAATGAAGGAAACAAAGAGAAATAAAAGAATATCATTATTTCCCAATTCACAATTTTCATCAATGAATACCATCTAATAAATCATTAACTCGTATAGGGATCAATATTATCAACCAATATTTCACAATACTCAAAGCAACATCATCAATTATATACCATGAGCCAAGCTAACAAATTCTATTGTTTAGTCATTTCATTACCCCGTTAATTTTATTAAATCATTTCATGAAAAATTCCTTTATTTTTGAATTTTTATTATTCCCCAACATATAAAGAAGGAAAAATACAAGGTTCAGCAAACTCAACTAGGTTTAGTAATTCTGAAAATTTTTGCAAGAAATCCTTAAGACATTAGGAATCAATAAGTGAAAATCATTTTAAAATGTGGTTAAAATCAAATCATAAACATTAATTTCGTAAAACTAGAGTACTTCATCAACAAAACCTCAAATTTTCTAATTGAATTAATCAATTTTGATGTTAAAAATAAGAAATAATCAATGACTAATGAAAATTTTACCTCAAAATAACTTATCCAATGAAATTCTAGCGAAAAAACACTTGAAATTACCCTCTCCAGAGCTCTTAAGGTCCAAATATGGAGAACAATGTTCAATATCTGACATTTAGAATCAGACACTATTTAAGAATTTTTTATACGTCACAATCACAACTATTATTTATTGTGATCGCAAAGGACCATGTGGCAAAACATCACAATCATGATGGGAGTCCTGTGATCGCGAAGGCCAATTCCCTAACCTTTCGTTACTGTGGTGAACAGTACTACAACGTGATGAAGGCCCACCAGACATCAAATATCAACGATAAACAACACAAAAATCATGAAATGTACCCTCGAGATTCGTTAGAACCTTGTATGTGTAAATCATATATGAATTCCCACTAAATTCAAAGTTTCAAACTCAATGGAACTGCAAGAAATTGAATCTGAGGTATTCTTGGTCCAAAATTCAATTAGTCGTAACTAGGACAAGTTAAGGCACTAGAATATCAAAACACACTCGGGACACCATAAAAATTATAGTGAAGCTCATTCTAGTGCTAGAATCACCTCTTGAACCCAACAAAATCATCAAAAATTCAATTTGAACACCTGAACTCAAACTATTGATCAAAGTGAATCCTCAATCAAATTTTAACTATATCTTTAACTTCAGACCTCAAATTCATATAGCAACTCCAAATCTGATTCCGACAACTTCCCTAAATATATTTTTACATTCTCAAACTGATGGAATTGACAAAATTCGATTCAAAGACTCGAATCTCTAAATGACTCTAAAATTCAAAATTAAATAACTTAAACCTTTAAAACTCAATTCTTTAGCAAAAACTCAATTTTTCACAGAATTTTCAAAAAATAACTTTTAAATAAACCAATCAAATAAGATTTGGAGAACTATCGAGAGGGATAAAACGATAATTTTTTTAAAAAGACAAAAAATAACCTTCATGATCATTACATGTTGACTCCATCTAGTGTGATCACACACCTCGTGCACCAATGATGCTCGCATCTGAAGAAAGAAAAAATATATTATGTCCTAAAATTTGTTTTAACCCTCGAAACTCATCTAAGACCCCCCCCCTGCAAAAAAAAAAAAAAACCCACACACACACAAAATCTAATAGTATAATACATTCTAAGACATATTTTGAATCTTTTGAAATTATGGAATCACTCTTTTGAGGTCGTCTTAAACAAATAATGAGCGTGGTCAACTCCAAATCTTAACAGTGCCGAAATTTCATTGAAGGGTCCAAATAACTCCTGAGTACGACGGGTACCCTTGCAAACCATCCGAGTAAGTGATAATCCCCCTCTCGGCCTTGTGGAATATTCATAGTTAATTCAATCTCATTAACTTCAAATATTAACTTGGTCAAACGTCCAAAACTCACAAACTCCCCCGAAATGCATTTGATCACTTCAAAGATCATGTTATTCATCTCCGCAAGTTACAAGAATTATCACAAGCTAAGGGGATGGTCAAACAGGAAGAAAAACAAAAGAAAATCACAAAACAACCTTGAGGGTCACTATAGAGAGATACAAACATAGGTTATATGTGTAATACATGGAAAGACAATAAGTGTAAGATTTTCTCGGAAAATATTTTATCGATTATGAATGATAATATTTTACGAATATAGCTATATCTTGTATATTTGGTGCTTAAGTTTGTTAAATTAGATAATTTTCCCATAACATAGCCTATTTCTTTGACATCCATATTTCATTTTGTTGATTTTACAAGGATTTCTCGGAGTACAGCAAGATGTCCTTGAAAATACTTACTAAACGTTTTTCTACATCCCAAGAAAACAACTCCAAAACCTAATATGCTAAAATCCTGGACCTAGTCCTACAATTCAACTGTAATAATTTAAAAGTTAAAAAAATGTTGGCAGAGATAGGAAACAGTGCGTTGCAGCTATGAAATATTTTAGTCTTTTAGATATGCTCCATTTCGAGGCGACACGAGCACTTTCCCGGCGTTTTCTCCCATCCATCTCCTCAAAAATTTCAATTCTTGCCCTTCCCCTTATGGATTCTTGTGTTAATTAGTATATCTCCCTTCCAAGACCTCCATTGTCTACCTCAAATTACTACGCATAGACGTGGCTATTTCTATCACATTATATTTATTACTCCCTTCGTCTCTTTTTGCCTAACATTATTTAATTTGACATAATATTTATAAAACAATAAAAAAAAATTTAAAATTTGTGGTGTCAAATCATTCTTATATATTTGTGTGATTGAGAATAATTTCATTAAGGGTAAAAAGAGAATTTTAAAGGTAAATTATTTCCAATATAAGTAAATAATATTCTTTTTTGGACGGACCAAAAAGAAAAGAGTATCACATAAAATAGAACGGAGGGAGTACTATTTTCTTTGGTCTCATTTTAAATGAATTACTTTCTTTTTTAATTAGTGTCAAAAAGAATAACATATTTTTATATTTAGTAATAGTTTATTGTTCAAATGCTCATTTTTCCTTAATGAAATAATTTCTAGCCACACAAATATCTATGACTTATTTTAAACCGTAAATTTCAAGTCTCTCCTTCTTTCTTAAACTTCTCATATAAATTGACACAGGGAAAATAATTGATGTCAAAGATAAAATATAAAAGGACAAACCCGGTGCACTAATGCTCCTACTATGCGCAGGGTCCGAAAAAGAGTCTGACCACAAGGATCTATTATACGCAAAAACATGCACAATCCCTCTTTTCGTCTTTATTTGTCCATTATACTACAAATTGTTACATCCCTTTAAAAAGAAACACTTTTTCTTTTTATTCTTTTATTAAAAATAAACGACCCACTTCTCTTTTTGGCAAAATTTAATTTTAGTTTCCCCGCATGGTATGTTTAAGATAACAAGATTTAATAATATTTAATATATTGATATAACTTTAATTTAGTATCATAAGATTGAAAATTTTTCTTTATTTTTTTAAGCTCTCTGCCAAATTAATATATCATTTTTTTTTTAAATGAAGAGACTAATATTTACTTTTTTAGTTTAAAGACCAAGACATAATCTCTCTCTCTCTCTTTTTTTAATCAAGAGAGATAAATCTTATTCATAGCTCCTAATTTACCTATATTATTAATTATAGTCATTTTTTGATGCATTTTTAAAATATTAAATTTATTATATTTCAAAGATAATATAATAAAATTATTTCTTTGTATTTATTGTTTCTTAAAGAGAGTGTCAAGTCAACATAAATAAATGAAGATGGGGTAGGAATTAACTATACGAGATCATGAACGATTTTATCATTTTTAAGTTGTTAAGAGGATCACAAATTGACGTACTTAAACGATTTTAAATGCTAGATTATTTCTTTTAAGTACATATTTCTATATATTGAATATAGGTGCAAAAAAGAATTCAAAGAATTATTTGTGAAATATAGTAGAATTAATATGAAATTATACTCCCTCTATCCCGTATTATTAGATTGATGCTTTCTATTCTATACATTGATTAATGAATCATTAATAAATTAATTAACTTTACTATTTTATCGTTTGTTCATATCATGCACATAAAAATAAGTTGAAAAAAAATACAAAACAATATTGAAATAGCTAGTGGTGAGAATTGTTCACATTCAAAAGGTCATAGTAATGGTTGGGATAGAATGGAAAAAATTTAATTAATTATAACATAATTTAATATGTAATCAATTAATATGAGATAATTATTTTTAGTAAAATACTCATCAAATATGCAATGGGGGAGTATTTTGCAAGATTATTACAGGTGCAATTGGAAATAAATTGAAAAAAATTATTAAATCAAAGAAAAAAAAAGGCACTTTGTTTTATGTAATATGATCATATTCGACTGGGGCAAAGTTACAATGAAAGAGGAAACTAATGCAATTACACTTCAAGAAGTGTCATTTTTATAATCCCTTCGTCCCAATTTATGTACACCTTTGGACTATATTACTTGTTATCCTAATGATAAATTAATAGTTCAGAATATTTGTTATTTTAGAATCAAAGTATAATTATCTATTGCAAAATTTCTTTTCATTTTGTCCTTAGTAATAATTATTTTTGAACTTAAATATTGATTAATTTGTAAAATTGATTCCATACTTATTAATTTTGAGTAATGCAATGAAGATAAAATAAAGTGCATTACAAAAGAAAAAAACATTTCAGTTCCAAAATAATTAGAAGTGTTTTGAGTAATGTCATGTAATGGCCTTTATTGCCATTTATGTTCACAATACATTTCTCCTAAATACTCTTTTCTTTACAATAACTCCTCTTGAAATCTTATATGAAAAGTGAGTGTGGTGAACACAAATACACCAACCAAAAAAGAAGGAAAAAAATAACTTCCTCCTTTCTTCTTCTTGAACATTTTTTGGGCAATTGATTTTTGGGCAACTGGTAATACTAATCTATTTTGAATGATGACAAAATTTCAGGACAACTACAAGGAAGCTATCAGGACTAAAAGAAAAATAAATCAAAGCTGGAAACCATTCAAAGGAGCCTTTTATGAAAAATCGAATTAGATGGAGGAAATCAAGCTTAATCTAATCCAGTCAAATGAGCTCTTTATGGAAAAACAAAACAAATGGAGAAAATCAAGTACAATCTAATCAATATACAGAAGATAAAGGATCTGCACAAGATTTTTAAATCAATCCAAGATCGGCCGTATCAATCAGGATCACAGCAAAATCACAATCAAAGAAATATATGCACATCAAGAAGATCTAGCTACCAAAGAAGCATGACTGTCAATCAAGAAAATCTGAACGTTGGAAAGAATCTAAAAGATTGACAGATTGTCCTTCCTTAAAAGCCTTATCCTTATTCTTGGAATGAGGAATCACTACCTCAATCCAAGGACAAAAACCCTTGGGATTCCGTCTCTTCTATATAAGGAGGAATCCGAATCTCTCATCCACATACAAGCCTACTGCAAACTCAAGCCTTCTTCAATACTCTTTATTTTTAGAAAATCATTGCAATCTTTAGATATTATTTTAATGTGAAAGAAAAAGAGAGAGAAAAAAAGAATCATTGAAAAAGAGAGGTTTGTATCAAAAAGAAAAAAAGAAAAAAAAACAAAGAGAAAAATTCTGAGTTTAGTTTTACACATCTTGTACCTTAAATCTCCATTAAAGGTTTGAAGAGACCACAATTGCAACCCAAGGGGATTGGACTACGATTAATATTGAATCAAACCACTATAAAAATATCTAGTATGGAAGTTTTTTTTTTACCTTTAAATTCTTGCTTATTTAATTAACTGTTTAGTCGACTATCTGCTTCGCTAGCTGACTAGTCAAATGTTTAGTATTAAGCAAAAAAAAAAGTGAAGAAATTTCAATTCACCCCCCTGTACTTTCAATTAGTATCAGAGCCTGGTTTCACTAATTTTTCTGTCTAACCACAGGTGAAAAAAAATGGCAAATCAAAATCAAACCCTTGGAGCTCTATTTTAAGAAGGAACTTCTCAAACCAGACCTCCTTATTTCAATGGAAAACATTTCTCACACTGAAAAAACAAGATGGAAACCTTTATCAAATTCTATGATGTTAAGGTTTAGAGGGTCATCAAACTTGGTGATATACCCATTCTTGCTACTAAAACTACAAATTCATCAACCTCTGAAGGAAGTCAAACTACTGTCTTTCCTAGTTTGAAAAACTACACTGAAGAGCAAATGGAGGTCATTCAGATAAACTCAAAGGCTAATAATGTTCTGTCCAGTGCTATCGGTGGTGAAGAATATGAGAATTTTTCCAGCTGTGAAACTGCTAAAGAAATATGGGACAAACTAGAAGTCACTTATGAAGGAACTAACAAAGTAAAAGAAACAATTACCAGTCTCCTTGTCTATGAATATGAATTATTTCAAGTGAAAGAAGAAGAATCTACTAAGAATATGTTTGCACGGTTAAGTAAAATCATTGGAGAACTCAAAGCTGCAGGAAAGGAATATGCTCGCATAGAGCACATAAGAAGAGTTCTAAGAAGTCTACCTCCTCAATGGCATACCAAAGTTATTGTACTTGAAAGCATGGATCAAAAGAACCTAACATATAATGAAGTTCGAGGAGATCTCATTGCTTTTAAGAAAACGCATCTGAACAAAAAGGGCAAAGAAAATGAGAAGAAGAAATCTGTTGCTTTTAAAGGAACTGATGATAATCTAAATGAGGAAGATGAATTCAATAAAGACAAAATTGCCATAATCATAAGATCTGTCATGGAGACATTTCGGCATAATAGAAATCAAAGAATAGGTAAGCCAAATAACTCCAAAAATAAATAGATTACTAACTATAATTATAATGATGACAGGTGCTATGATTGTGGCAAGTTTAAACATATTGCAAGTGAGTGTGCTGAAGCTAAAAAAGGCATCTTCAATACTATGGAAGAAAGAAGGACCTCAATAGCTGGAGTGATGAAGACACATCTGAGTATGATCAGAATGACACTGAAAATGTGTGCTTCATAGCCATTGGAGAATCCAATCAGATAAAACCAGATTTTTGTAATAATTGCAATATTTTAAGAGCTTTACTAGATCAAGCCATCACAAACTTAAAATGATCTTTGGACAATCTTAGAACCATTCAAGATGAAAAAAGAGCTTTGAAAATTCAACTCAAAGTTTGTTCTGTTGAAAGAGATCTATTTGATCAAGAGATTTTTGAACTAAAAAACCTCTTAAAAATGCTTAAAAGTTTTCCTGTCTTAATAAAGGAACTAAGTCAACTGGCTCAAACTAGTCGACTCAGTCTCAATGTGAATACTAGTTTGCCTGGATCTACTGAAACTAGCAAAAACTTTTCTTATTATTGTGAGAAATCTAGTCATTCTTATTGAAGATGCATATATCGTCTTTCCAAATCCACTCACTTGGTTTGGAGAGTAAAAAATAACCCTAACCAAAAAGGACCCAAAACTCATTGGGTACCTAAAAACAAGTAATCTTGTTTTGCAGGAACTACGTGTAAAATTAAAAAGAAAATGGTATCTTGATAGCGGATGTTCAAATCATATGACAGGCAACAAATATCTGTTCAAATCAGTTCCTAAATTTAGGGGCAGAAAAATTCAGTTTGGTGACAAATCAATTGTAACTGTCATTGGTATTGGAACTATTACTTTCAATGAAACATGTGGAATGTTATCTTGTGAAAGGATTAAGGTACCATCTGTTGAGCATTAGTCAACTATGTGATGCCGACCTTGAAGTAAGATTTAAGAAAACTAGGTGCATCATTGAGGATGTTTCAGGAAAGGCACTTCTTCCAGGAAACAGGGACAAAAATGTATACATTTTGGACTCAGTTAAAGAATCAACTGACCATATCTGTCTGGCATCTATTTCTGAAGATCCTTAGATATGGCATAAGAAACTTGGTCATGCTAGCACGAGGCTAATTGAAAAGTTTGCAAAATTGGAACTGGTGATTGGACTTCCAAAGCTAGACTATGCGAAGGATCACATCTGTAACACTTGTCAAATGTGTAAACAAACAAGGAACTCTTTCCAATCTAGATATTGTCTCCACTAAAACCTCTTCAACTTCTTCACATGAATCTTCTTGGTCCAACTAGAACAACAAGCATTGGTGGTAAGAAGTACACTTTTGTTGTTGTAGATAACTACTCCTATTTTACTTGGGTTATGTTTTTGGCTAACAAAGATGATACTTTAAAGAATTTTGAGTTCTTTTGCAAGAAAGTACAGAGGAAAAAAGGCTACTACATCAGTTCCATAAGAAGTGATCATAGAGGAGAATTTGATATCAAGGCTTTTCAAAAATTCAGCAATGAAGAAGGATACTCCCATAACTTCTCCGTTCCTTGCTCCCTTCAACAAAATAGAGTAGTTAAAAGGAAAAATAGAATACTTCAAGATATGGCCAGAACCATGATTTGTGAACATTCCCTTCCTTACCACTTCTGGGCAAAAGTAGTAAGTACTACATGTCATATTCATAACAGGTGTCTAATCAAACCAATACTCAAGAAAACTCCGGACGAACTTTGGAATGAAAAGAAGCCTAACATCAGCTACTTTCATTCCTTTGGCTGCAAATATTTCGTACACAATAATGGTAGGGAAATTCTAGGTAAATTTGATCCTCACAGTGATGAAGGTATCTTTCTTGGTTATTCTACTAATAGTCGATCATATCAAATTTTCAATAAACATACATCTACTATAGAAGAATCTATTCATGTTGTCTTTGATGATTCTAATCCTATTCCTGAGAAAAGATGCAGTTTTGATGATGAAGATACCACTAACATTGACAAAACAATATCTACAACAACTACAGAAATTGATTAGTCGACCACTGTTACGGAAAGACAATAGGTAGTTGAAAATGTTCCAAATGAATAGAGAAGTGAGCCTGATTATCCTAGAAAATCCATTATTGGTGATGTCAATGATGGAATGAGAAGAAGGGAATCCAATAAAAGAAGTGCTAACATAGCCCTTATATCCCAGTTTGAGCCCAACAAAGTAGAAGAAGTATTGAAAGGCAGTGATTGGGTAAATGCAATGAAAGAAGAACTGGATTAATTTGAAAGGAATAAAATCTAGACCTTAGTTCCCAAACCATAAAATGTTACTATCATTGGAACAAAATGAATATTTAGAAATAGGCTGAATGAGGCTGGAGAAGTAACTAGAAATAAAGCAAGGCTAGTCGCTCAAGGTTACTCTCAACAAGAAGGAGTCGACTATGATAAGACTTTTCCTCTTGTAGCAAGGTTAGAGTCTATTCGAATTCTACTTGCTTATACCGCTTATAAAGGTTTTAAACTTTTTCAAATGGATGTTAAATGTGCTTTTTTAAAAGATTTTATTGAATAAAAAGTTTTTGTAAAATAGCCTCCAGGTATTGTAAATTCATATTTTCCTTATCATATGTTCAAACTTTCAAAAGCTCTCTATGGACTCAAACAAGCTCCCAGAGCTTGGTATGAGAACCTAAGCAAATTTCTTCTATCTTATGATTTTTCTCAAGAAAGCATTGACACTACTTTGTTTATTAAAAAATCTTCCTCAGATAATATTATTATTCAAATTTATGTTGATGACATTATCTTTGGAAGTACTAACCCTCATCTATGCAAGGACTTTACCAATCTTATGCGAACTTTCTTCTTGGGCCTTCAAATTTTCTAAATAGATCAAGGGATAATTATTTGCCAAAGTATACTTTGGAGGTTGTGAAAACATTTCGTATGGAGAATACTAAATTCATTCGCACTCCCATGAGTCCTTCTTGCAACTTGGACCTTGATGTAAATGGCAAAAGCATTGATGAGTCAAAATATAGAGGTATGATTGGATCTTTACTTTATCTCACTGCTAATCATCATGACATCATGTTTAGTGTATGTAAGTGTGCTAGATTCTAAGCTGATCCTAAATAATCGCACTTAACTGTTCTCAAAAGGATAATTTGATACATAGCTGGAACTACCTTTTTTGGACTACAGTTTCAAAGAACCCTACACTTGATCTTCATGGGTTTTCTGATGTAGATTATGCTGGTGATAAGGTAGATCGAAAAAGTACTAATGGATCCTGCCAATTTCTTGGAAATTACTTGGTCTCTTGGAATAGTAAGAAACAAAATTGTGTCTCAATTTCAACAACGAAAGCCGAATATGTAGCCATTGGTTTATGATGTACTCAGGTTTTATGGATAATTCATCAATTAACTAATTTTGATATTAATGGTAGACCTACAAAATTATTATGTGATAATTCTAGTGCTATTTGTCTGACCAAAAATATTGTTCATAATTCTCATGCTAAGCACATTGATATTAAGCACCATTTCATTAGAGATCATGTTTCAAATGAAGATATTGAAATTGCTTTTGTTAACACTTAAAATCAATTGGCTGATATTTTCACAAAACCCTTGAAGAAAGATTTTGTTTTCTCAAAAATTTGCTTAATATTATTTCCAAACAGGTTTAAAATATATTTTTTGGAAAATTTCTGATTTTATGGAATCTTTATTTATTTTTCAACACCTTAATTGGAAATTATTAGATACATTTATTGCTCACTTGATTTTGTCCCCTTTTCATGAATATTGTGATTCTAATTGATTACCCTGCATTAATTATGACGGTTGACGATTGAGTTTTTCCATATCTCTTTCGTGTATCAGTCCTTTTCTTTTCATGTCTCTTCATTCGTCTTGCTGTCTCTCTCTTCAACTTTCACTTTCTTCTCCTTTTTAAATCTTCTCTCTTCCTCATCATCTCTCACTCCTTCTCCTATTCTCACCTTAGTTAATCATGCCTCCCCGTAAGAGTTCAAGAAAAAAAGGAAAAGGTGTTGTTCATTTCCCTGTCCCTATAGATTTTAAAAATTCTTCTACTACTTCGTCACCTTCCTCTTCTAACTCACCTCCTATCTCCACCCTCAAACGTTCTACCCATGCTCATCCCTCTGGTTATCAAAAAAAGAAGTGTAAGTTTGATTTTAAAACTCTCTTAATGTGAAAGCTGATTTCTGGTACTCCTCTAACAAAACCATTTTCCAGACCATGAAATCCAAAACTATCATTCATAAACGCATTGTTGATCTTGATCTACTCAAGACCCTTCACTGTCCCATTAAAGAATTTTTTGAATTCCAAGGATGGGCTAAGATTTTCTCTTCCCCTCCAAAGGTGGTGTATGAAGTCTTGGTTAGATTATTCTACGCTAATCTTCGCTCATCTAAACTTGGTGAAGTAGAAACCCTAGTTTTTGGCAAGCATATTTTTCTCGATTATAATATCTTGGAAGAAATTCTTGAAATTCATTGCTCTAATTTTTCTGAACCCATCAAAAATTTGTGGCCCTCTGAGTTTGATGTAACTTTTGAAGAGGCTAAAAGAGCCCTCTCCTCTAACTCTTCTGGTCCCTGTGCTTCTATTCTTGGGCCTAAAGATGTCTCCTTCAAAGCTCGAGTTATTGCTCATATTATTGCAACCACTCTTCTTCCAAGAGTTGGTTCCTTCTCTTCTCTGTCTGTTCGAGACACCTTCTGCACTTACTGTCTCCTCTAAAAAATGATTCAAAATTTCATCCTTCATTCTCAATTGTATGATTGATTCCACCATCAATCCTCCTAGGCTTCCTTATGGGATGATCATATCTCTCATCTTCGAGGCCAACTCCATTGGGCTTGCTGATATCCCATCCTTTATTGTGAACCAGGGATACAACTCAAGGGCTTTTGGCAGCATAGGTTATGTTCTCACTAATGAAACTTGGGTCCTAAAATTTGATATTGTTTCCCCTGTGTCCCGTTCTGATCCTTCCCCTACTACCCCCATTCCTCCTACTCCGCTGGATGGAAAACATCTTGAGGTTCTTCTGGCTAGAGTCTCCAGCATAGATGAGAAGTTTGAAGCCCTTCGGGATCTCCTCCTCTCGAATCACTGCAAAGTCGACTCTCTTACTGAAAATATTGAGAAGATTAGAGTCTCCTTCAAAGAAATTGGTACTGATGTCGCAATGCTTTGACTAAAATTAGATCAAGTTGTCAAGGATGTTGCAAAGTTTGCTCAAAAGATTCAAACTAGTTCGGATGAACTCTCTACCTCTCTCACCTGGATGATTGATAATCTGAAGACCTCTCTTGTGAACACTCTGACCTACTTTCTGAGACCTCGGGGATAATTGTCTTATTTGTTTTAATTTTTGCTAAGGGCTAGATTTCCCAAACTAAGGATATCATATTTTTGTCTATTATGGTCCCTTTTTATTGATGCCAAACAACGAAATTGCTATCTATAATTAGTAATTATCGATTATCCTATTGTTCCTTGTGATTGCTTGTTTTATCTGCTGTTTCTATGCATGTTGGTCTATACTTGTCAACTAGTAAGTACCAAGTCAGGGGAAGAATTAAAAGCCACTATTCAGAGAGAGCACTTCAAGACAATGCCCTAAGCAGTCGACTAATTCTTAGTGAAGTTAACTGCATACTTTTGTCATCATCAAAAAAGGGGAGATTGTTAATGCTAATCTATTTTGAAAGATGAAAAAATTTCAAGACAACTACAAGGAAGCTATCAAGACTAAAAAGAAAGGAAATCAAAGATGTTGAAGCTGGAAACTAGTAAAAGGAGCCTTTTATGAAGAACCGAATTAGATGGAGGAAATCAAGCTTAATCCAATCTAGTCAAAGGAGCTACTTATGGAAAACCAAAAAAAATGGAGGAAATCAAGTACAATCTAATCAATATAAAGAAGATAAAGGATCTGCACAAAATTTTGAAATCAATGAAAGAACAGCCATATCAATCAGGATCACAACAAAATCACAATCAAAGGAATATATGCACATCAAGAAGATCCAGCTTACAAAGAAGCATAACTGTCAATCAAGGAAATATGAATGTTGGAAATAATCTAAAAGATTGGCAGATTGCCTTTACTTAAAAGCCTTAGCCTTATTCTTGGAATGGGAAATTACTTCCTCAACCCAAGGATCAAAACCCTTTAGATATTGTCTCTTCTATATAAGGAGGAATCCGAGTCTGTCATCCACATAAAAGCCTACTGCAAACTCAAGCCTTCTTCAATACTCTTGATCTTTAGAAAATCATTGTAATCTTAAATTATTATTTTACTATGAAAGAAAAGAAGAAAGAGAAAGAGAAAGAAAAGAAGAATCATTGAAAAAGAGAGGTCCGTATAAAAAGAAAAGAAGAAAAACAAAAAAAGGAGAGAAAAATTCTGAGTTTAGTTTTAAACTTCTCGTATCTTAAATCTCCATTAAAGGCTTGAAAAGACCACCCTTGTAACCTAAGGGGACTGGACTAGGATTCACATTGAATCCAAAGCAGTATAAAAACATTTGATGTTGAAGGTTTTTTTTTGTACTTTAAATTCTTGCTTACTTAATTAACTATTTAGTCAGCTATCTACTTCGCTAGCTGACTAGTCATAAGTTCGGTATTAAGCAGAAAAAGTGAAGAAATTTTGATTCACTCCCCTGCACTTTCAGCAACCTCCAAATATTCAGCCACGAGTCTATGTGTTTGAGAGTAGCTGTGGAACCTTGGGGAGCAACCGACTAGAGCGATTTGCACCGGAGTGTGGTCAAAATCTCTTTTAAAGTAGTGGCTTTCCACAACAAAGTGTTTGTGTTAAGTTATTTAATTCTAGTCTAACATCAATATTGTAGTATTTTTCCAACAATTTGAAAGCAATTTTGTTATATACAATATTGATAATGACTATTTTCTTGAACAAATGTTTTCCTGATTTGTCAAAGCTTGAGGCAAATCTGGTGGTTAATAAGAAAGATTGGGTGTTAGACACAGATGCTTCAAGACATCTTTGTTCCAACAAGGAGTTATTGTATAGACTTGAGAAGTCCAATAAAGACAAATGTGTTTATATGGGTGACTCCACTACTGTTGGAGTTATGGGTAAAGGAAAAATTTTACATAAATTAACTTCTGGAAAAATCTTATCTTTGAACAATTTTTTATACGTACCTTCCCTCCGTAGAAATCTAGTTTCCGAAGCACTTCTCAATAAAGCAGGCCTTAATGTTATTTTGGAAGCTGATAAAATAATTTTTTCTCATGAAGGAGACTTAGTTAGGAAGGGATATCTTAGTGGAGGTTTATTTGTACTAAACATTATTCATGAGTTTGTTAATAATACAAGTATTTCCAATTTTGCTGAGTCTATTAATTTGTGGCATGGTAGGCTAGGTCATGTTAATATCGCTTCTATTAAAAGACTTAGGTCTCAAGCCTCGGGAGGGTACCCTTGGCGTAGCCAGCACTTGAAGAACCATTATTGATTCCCCAAGAGAACCACCTGACCTCATCGTCACATCAACTCAATATGGAAGTAATACTCAAATAAAAAACATTAATAGATAAACATAACTCCTACGAAATAATCTCCACTGAACAAGTTTGGAAATAAGAAATACTCAACAAATCCTCCGCTCAGTGTAATCAACAATCTAGATGGTACCATAATAGGTCATGCATACCCCAATCAAAAAAATAAAATACTCCATAAAAATAAGATGAATGAAAAGGGCCCCTCTGGAAAGCAAGGAGGGTTCATCAACTCTAAGATTACACTGATCTAGACTTCAACGGTGCATTAGTTGAAGTCCTGTATCACCTATATCAGCATCATAAAATGATATAGGTCTAAATAGACGTCAGTACATGAAATATATGGGTATGTAAAATAACTCAAAAAAGAAAAGATCAACTCACTCACCTCAACTCAAGACAACTCATACTGAACTCAAAAAATATGCAAGTTTAAAGTGAATAATGATTTTAAAACAAACTCTTTAGTATTTCACTCAGTTTAAAAGCTCAGTCAGTGGTTGCTTAGGAGTTTCTCTTAATCGACATCCAATCCCACCACCTTTAGTTTGGCGATGCATAATGAAGATGACGTCATTGCTACGTCCATCCTAAACTTGGCAAGGTAAAGGACGATCAACTCTCTCATGGATTCATAGTAAGTGTCCATATTTTGGGACAAGAGTCGCCAAAACGTGCTACATGACTATCCTACACTGGTAAGTTAGTTCTATAGGCTAGAGTACCTAGTTACTCACTCCTAGCTTGGTGCTCGATTATCCTCCCAAGACTAAAATATGCTCAACTCATCAATCAACTCAAATCTTGGTAATAATCAGTCAATCAACTCAAATCTTAACCTCATTAGGTTATCTAAACTATGCTCATCTTAGTTTCTTATTAACTTAATAAACCGAGGAAATCAATCAGACTCAACTCGGACTCAGACGGTCATTCAACCTAACTCAATTAGACTTATCATGTAATGCAAGTAAAATGCATAAAAGTATATATGATTAAAATGCAACATGTTTCTCATGCTCAATTATGCTCAAGTTACTCAACTCAGATAATTAAACTCAAGCCTCAACTCAGTCCATGTATAAAATTTCATTAAATTATGCAATTTGGGGTTCATGATGCCAAAACATAAATTTTATATCTCATTCTCATATCAACAACAATGTAATGAATCAATTATTCAATTTATAATCATAAGGACTCAAAGAAATTTCAAAAAATTTGGTGTTCAGATTATAGAATTCTCAAGACTCAACTCTATTCCTCAATTTTGATTCAAGAAGAAAAAAGAGGTGTGTGAATGAACATAGTTCAACACTTTAGTAAGTCATACATACCTGAAAATGGAAGAAGCAATCAAACTTCAGTTGATCCTCGCATTTGAACTTGAAACACTCACTCATCTCCCTCCTCTGGTGCTCTCAAGAATTCCTAAGCATGGATAAAAGGTGGTAATACGTTTAGGGTTTTGTTTTAGGATTTTAATTAAGTCCAAAACATCCAATGATTCGGTTTAAAAGGGATAGTAATAGACAAAAATATCCTTCTTAAAAATTGTCAATATGTTTTACGAGACCATATCTATGGGCTAGGAGTTTTTAGGAGTTGAAAACTAGATTGATAACTGCGCCAGTGTTGCTTCTACCTGAGAGGACTAATGATTTTATGATCTACTGTGACTCTTCTATAGTGGGATTGGGATTTGTTCTGATGTAGAGAGGTAAGGTCATAGCTTATGCTTGTAGACAACTTAAAAACCACAAGACGAACTATCCAACTATGACTTAGAATTTGCTATGGTGGTGTTTGCACTCAAGATTTGGTGTTGCTACTTATATGGAGAACATGTCGATGTATTTATAAGCCACAAGAGCTTGAAATATGTATTCACCCAGAAAGAGCTTAACTTGAGGCAGAAGAGATGACTTGAGTTGGTCAAGGACTATAAAATGAGCATCTTCTACCATCTAGATAAAGCTAATGTGGTTGTTGGTACTTTTAGCAGGTCGTCTATGGGAAACACTAGTCATATAGAAGAAGAGAAGAACGAGTTGGCTAAAGAGGTTCACAAACTAGTACGGTTGGGAGTCCAACTAGATGAATCTGGTAAAGGTGGAATACTTATACATAATGGGTCTACATTATTTCTTGTGGTAGAGGTAAAGGAGAAGAAAGACCAAGATGCCATCTTACTCCAATCGAAGGAAGATGTACATAAGAAAAAAGTAATGGCATTTGTCAAAGGGGTTGATGCCACCCAAGTTACACCTCCTTTTTGAGAATTGAAACAACACCAAAAAAAGAAGTGCCCAAAAATGTGCCTAGAAAGTGCCTAAAATTAGGCCCTAGTTTGGATCGTGACAAACTTTGTATTAGAGCACAAGATTGTTAATAGTCCTCAGAGTCCGACACACTGTGTCGATTAGATCTCAAAATTCGTGCGTGATATCAAAAATCCGACTTCATATTCGTGTTTAGGGGGAAAATTGAGTGGGAAATAGGTATAACCCCGAGTTTTGAGCAACCATAGTGAAATTCCATTCTGCCAAAATTTTGCATTCTAGTGAGGGTATGCGTTCTCTCCGCGACACGGAGCCATCACGGAGATGTATTATTTTGTTGCCAGTTTTTTGTTTCAGTGCAAGATTTTTGGGTCTTGGGCCTAAGTCTTTCCATGCGTGAAAATACCTATACTTAGCCATATTTTACCTTCATCTCATACAAGACATTTTCCAATACTCTCTCAAATACTTAGACAAATATTTCACCCAAAATTCAAATGTCAAAACTCATTCCAAATCTTAAGGATTTCACAAAAGCTTCAAGTCTCCATTTCCAATCTTCATTAAGAATTCTCCAAAATCAAGGTATATGGGTTTCAACCATTGGGTGCTTGCACCCATGATTACCAAGCTTATTTTTTACCTAAATTACAAGTTTATAAGTTGATTTTACTTATGGTTCTTCTATTATGAACTTGACTATGAACTATGTTGGGTTTTTTAAAAGTGTGACTGTTTAAAAATGTCTTGAGCTATGAATGTTAAATCTATCTTGAGATTTGATGAAGCATTTTGATGTAAGTTACATGAGGGTATCACCAAGCATTGGTGGGTGGTTTTACATTGAGTTTTCTTACATTATTTCACTCTTGAATTGCATGGTTTTACACTAGCATTGCACACCCACCAAATGTTTGATAAAATATCCAGTTAATATATCTTGAGTTATTGAAGGCCCAATGCTTAGCATATGAGTTAAGTGACTTTATGATGATGAAAGGGTGATATGTATGTGTTGATTCCATGATAAGTGTTTATTATGTTGTGAGTTAACCATAGCCAATTGAGGGGTGATGTCTCAATCGCCTTGGTTAGGAGTGGTAAACCTTCAACCAATTGAGTGGTTGGTACCTCAATCGCCTAGGATGGGGGTGGTAAGCCATTAACAATTATGGGGTTGGTACCTCAATCGCCTAGGATGGGGATGGTAAGCCATCAACCAATTGAGGAGTTAGTACCTCAGTTGCCAAGGATGGGAGTGGTAAGCCACCAACCAATTGAGGGGTTGGTACCTCAATCGTCTCGGATGCGGGTGGTAAACCATCAAAAAATCGAGGTGTTAGTACCTCAATCACTTCTAAGGGGTGGTCTACCTTAGATTCCAAGTACCAAGTTGCTTTATCTATGATGATGGTGTATTCCCAAATATGTAATATATACTATATATAAGCATACATATTTTAAGTACCATTCATGCATGCCTTATTGTTATATGATCATCTATTATTTAATTATGCATTTTGGCTATGTTGCTTATCTATTGTTGCATTGCATCCTACACACATAGTACATTCAAATGTACTAATGCATACTCTATGCCTTCATGATATTACCATGTAGGAATCGAAGTTCCACTAGATTATCCTCCTTCACGTGGCTAGTACTACCTCTCAAAGCTTGTTGGTGAGTCCTCAACTTTGAGGACATACTTCTCTTGATTTATGCTATTTATTGACTCTTTCTGTGTTGGAAACTTATGACTATGAGGGTAAGCTTGGAAAATTTCCTTAGCCATTGCTCAATTCTAAGTCTAGAGGTATTGTTGGACAAGTAATGTAATTATGCTTGAGACTTGACTCATCTATGTTATTTAAGTAATAAAATCTTTCCCTTAGTCCTAATTTCCCTTTGTTTAGGTTTTCTCTTGTTGATTTATCATGCTCCCGCAACCAAGGATGTGTGTATGATATGCTAAGAGGCTTGATTGGGGTTTCTTTAGGTTTTCCATTCATCATGTCACATCCAGGCCCTAGTTTGGATCGTGACAAACTTTGTATTAGAGCACAAGATTGTTAATAGTCCTCAGAGTCCGACACACTGTGTCGATTAGAGTTTTATTTACGGTTGTGAAGCACCACGACTATTAATGAGAGGCTATGATGCATATAAGGAAATATTTCCCTTCTTTTGATCTATGTCGTGTGATAGAGTTATGTCTCCTAAGGCTTATTTCTTATTTTAATCATTGCATTTTAGAATATGTCTCATGCTACTCAGTATGGTGATAGATCAAATGTGGAGGTTGGCAATGCTCTATAGATATTCGCCAGAGCGGTGGCAAACTTCACAACTCAACTCAATCAACAAGTGAGTACCCCCAAGACTTAAAGTTGTAAGACGAGAAAGAGAAAGGGTAAGGAGGACAAGAGGGCTCGTTTTGAAGGAACGTTCCAAAGTCACAAAGGTAGGGGTGGTGTGGTGCCTTATGTTAGGTGCCCAAGATGTGTTAGATGCTATTATGGCCCTTGCTTAAAGGGTACATATGCTTGTTATGGTTGTGGGAAGATGGGTTATAAGGTAAATGATTGTCCTCGTAAACGCTTCAAGGGTAAAGGTGGTGATGTTGATCAAGGTGAAGATGTTGGTGGACAAGCTCCTCCTATATGTAATATATGTTGAAGGTACCACCCGGGAGATTGCTTAGTCAGTTTGGGTACATTTTTTTGATATGGTGGAGTGGATCATAAGATGAGGCATTGTTTGTGGATCCCTAAAGATCATAAGGATGGTCGTTGACTTTCTCAATCATACCCCTCTAGAGGTTGCTAGGCTTGGCATAGTACTTCACAGGTAAGTTGAAGATCTTGATTTTATGGATCTAGGTTTCACTATTTCTTTCATTATTCCTTTTGGTTGCTAGTGGGCTTCTTGTGTGTTCTGAGTTGTTCTATGAACCTTTGGTGTCTACCTCCCCTATATTAAGCCTATTGTTGCTAGAAAGTTCGTAGGTACTATTCTGTGGTCATGTTGCATTTAGGTCTTGCCTTGTGATTTTGTTAAAATTAGATGATGTAGATTTTGAGGTCATTCTTGGGATGGATTGGTTATATGCATATGTTGTTCCCATTGATTGTAGGACCCATAGAGTTAGATTCTAATTACATAATAAACCTATTCTTGAGTGACATTGAAGGGGTAAGCCCATTTCTTGTCTTGAGGTACAATTGATCCCTAAGGGTGGCATTTATCATCTTATAAGAGTTAGGGGTTTTGAACTTAAGTTATTTCTATTGAGTTGTTCCGGTGATAGATGAGTTCCTTGGTGTCATTCCTAGTGAGCTTCCCAGTGTTGTTTTTATAGAAGAATGTTGGTTCTCTTAGAAAGTGTATTGATTACTTGCAACTTATTAGGGTCACCATAAAGAATGAGTACACTCTCCCAAGGATTTATGATTTATTTGACCAACTTCAATTGGTTAGTCACTTCTCTAAGATTGATCTTTTGTTCGAGTTTTGTCCCCAAGTGAGGACGAGGGTAGGTGACATCCCTAGGTGCCTTTTTGGGAGAGGAATGAGCATTTTGAGTTGTGGTGGAGTTGATTGGCTGACTTTTGCACCAACTATGTTATGGGTTTCATGAATAGGGTCTTAAAACCCTACCTTGGCATGTTTGTGGTGGTCTCTAGTAGTGAAGTATTATTTCATTTAGAGCATGTGGCTTATTAAGGGTAGTGCTACAAAGATTAAGGGAAGAGGAGTTGTATACAAGGTATGGGAAATGTGATTTTTTTTTTAAAGAGGTGCCTTTCTAGGACATATGGTATCAGGGGATGATATTAAGGTGAATCTAAAAAGACGGATGTGATTCCAAATTGGCCTAGAATTTTGACTCCCTCAGACATTAGGAGTTTCTTGGGCTTAGCGAGTTACTACTGGAGGTTTGTAAATGGGTTCTCTTCCATTGCTTCTTGCATGACTAAGTTGACCTAAAAAAAGGCTAAGGTTCTATGGACCGATAAGTGTGAGAAGAGTTTTCAAACCTTGAAAGATAAGCTTGCCTCCGCTCCTATCTTATCTCTACCAAAAGGGTTGGAAGGGTTTGTCTTAAATTGTGATGCCCCCCCTCCTGAATGAGTTTGGGATATGTTTCGAAGCGAAATGATAAGGCCATAGCCTATGTTTTTAGATAATTTGAGATGCATAAGAAGGATTATCCTATCTATGAACTTAAGTTGTCAGCCGTGGTCTTCGCTTTGAAAATTTGATGTCATTATTTGTATGGGGTGCATGTTCATGTGTTCACCGATCATAAGAGGCTCCAATATATGTTCACTCAAAAAGATCTTAACTTGAGACAAAGAAGGTGGTTAGAGCTTCTTAAGGATTATGATATGAGTATGCATTATCATTTTGGTAAGGCTAATGTTGTGGTCGGTGCTTTGAGTAGGGTGTCCATGGGTAGCCTAGTCCATATTGATAGTGGTAACAAAGAGGTGGATAGCGATGTCCACCGATTGGCTAGATTGAGGGTTAGGTTGGAGAAGGTTAAGTATGGTTGTCCTGTGTTTGTTAATGTTCAAATTCTCCTTTGTTGATGAGGTAGAAACAAAGCAAGATCTTGATCCATCCTTGTTAGAATTGAAGGCCTTGGCGAGCATTGGCAGGGTGGAGGTTTTCTCCTAAGGGGGAGATGGTGCCCTTAGGTACCAAGGTAGGTTGTATGTTCCTAGTGTTGATGACTTGAAAAAGAGGGTTCTTGATGAGACTAATAATAACTATCATTCAAGCATTGGTAAGGCTCCTTTTGAGGCCCTCTATGGTAGGCATTATAGACCACCATTGGGTGGTTTGAAGTGAGAGAAATAGCATTGTTTTGTCTGGATCTGGTTATAGAGGTTATGGAGAAGGTGAGGTCGGTTAGGGAAAGGTTGACAAAAGCCCAAAGTTGTCAAAAGTCCTATGCCGATGTGAGGAGAAGGGATCTTGGATTTAAATTTGGTGATTAGGTGTATTGAAGGCTTCACCAATGAAGAGTGTGCTCCAGTTTGGCAAGAGAGGGAATTGAGTTTAAGGTTTATGACTCTTTATAGAGTGTTGAGGAGGATTAGTGAGGTTGCATGCGAATGGCGATATCCTGTGGATATGGATAGGGTTCGTCCGGTTCTTCTTGCATCTAGGTTGAGGGGATGTGCTACTGACTCTAGTGCAATAGAACTCTTTGAGGTTGTGGGTGTTGTGGAGAATAGGTTGGCTTAGGAGAAGGTCCTGATGGAGATATTGGGTAGATGGATGGAAAAAGTTGATTAATAAGGATGTAGTGTTCGTCAAGGCCCTTTGGAGGAATCATCAAGTCGATAGCCTCTCTGGGGGAGCCGGAGCAGGCATGGAGAAGCAGTATCCATACCTCTTTTATTCTATTCAAGCTTATGATAACACATCAAGTCCTTTGTTTTATGATTGTAATTCTTATGTTTCAGCCCCTTTGTGTTTTGCAAACATTTATGTTTATGTAGACAAGTTCATAATGATTTTGATACTTATGTTGACATTTTGAAAATGGTGTTTTAAAATGTGCTATTGCATTTTTGTTGGGGCTGATTTGTTCATGATTACTTTTCTTATGTACATTTCTCTGACATTCAGAGATGAATGTCCCCAAGGGGGAGATATTGAAACAATCCAAAAGAACAAGTGCCTGAAAATGTGTCTCGGAAGTGCCCGAATCGTATTTTTTATATATCTCAAAATTCATGCGTGATATCAAAAATCCAACTTCATATTTGTGTTCAGGGGGAAAATTTGAGTGGGAAATGTGTATAACCTTGATTTTTGAGCAACCATAGCGAAATTCCATTTCACCAAAATTTCACATTCAAGTGAGAGTACGAGTTCTCCCTTTGACGCAGAGCCATCGCGGAGATGTGTTATTTTGCTGTTAGTATTCTTTTTTGGTCCAAGCCATTTGGATGTTGGGCCTAAGTCTTTCCATGCATGAAAAATACCTATACTTAGCCTTCATATCACACAAGATATTTCCCAGTACTCTCTCAAACACTTAGACAAATATTTCACCCCAAAATTCAAGTGCACAAACTCATTCCGGATCTTAAGGATTTCACTAAAGCTTCAATTCTCCATTTCCAATATCACCCCAAAATTCAAGTGCACAAACTCATTCCGGATCTTAAGGATTTCACTAAAGATTCAATTCTCCATTTCCAATATTCATCAAAAATTCTCCAAAGTCAAGGTATGTGGGTTTCAACCATTGGGTCCTTTCACCCATGGTGCCTAAACTTCCTTCTGACCTAAATTACATGTTTCTTAGTTGATTTTACTTATGGGTCTTCTATTATAAACTTGACTATGAACTATGTTGGGGTTTTGTAAAAGTGTGAATGTTTAAGCATGTTTAGAGTTATGAATCTAAGATCTATCTTGAGATATGATGAAGGGTTTTGATGTATGTTACCTGGGGATATCACCAAGATTTAGTGGGTGGTTTTACATTGAGTTTTCTTGCATGATTTCGCTATTGAATTACATGGTTTTACACTAGCATTGCACACCTACCAAATGTTTGATAAAATATCTAGTTTATGTATCTTGAGTTGTTGAAGGCCTAATATTTGGCATATGACTTAAGTGACTTTATGATGATGAAAAGGTGATATGTATGTTTTGATTCCATAAGAAGTGTCTATTATGTTGTGAGTTGACCATAGCCAATTGAGGGTGATGCTTCAATCGCCTTGGATGGGAGTGGTAAACTATCAACCAATTGAGGGGTTGGTACCTTAATCGCCTAGGATGAGGGTGGTAAGCCATCAACCAATTAAGGGGTTGGTACCTCAATCGCCTAGCATGGGGGTGGTAAGCTATCAACTAATTGAGGGGTCAGTACCTTAGTCGCCTAGGATGGGGGCGGTAGCCATCAATCAATTGAGGGGTTGGTACCTCAATTGTCTTAGATGGGGGCGGTAAGCCATCAACCAATTGAGGGGTTGGTACCTCAATCACTTCTCAGGGGTGGTTTACCTTAAATTCCAAGTACCAAGTTTCTTGGTCTATGATGATGGTGTATTGCGACACATATAATATGTTCCATATATAAGCATGTTTATTTCAAGTACAATTCATGGATGCCATATTTTTATATGATCATCTATTGTTTAATTACACTCCTCAACTCCGAGGACATACTTCTCTTGATTTATGCTATGTATTGACTCTTTCTAATTTGGAAACTTATGACTATGAGGGTGAGCCCAGAAATTTTTCTTGGCCCCTGCTCAATTCTAAGTCTAGAGTTGTTGTTGGACAAGTAATGTAATTATGCTTGAGCCTTGACTCATCTATGTTATTTAAGTAATAAAATCTTTCCCTTAGTCCCAATTTCTCTTTGTTTAGGTTTTCTCTTGTTGATTTATCATGCTTTCGCAACCACGGATGTGTGTGTGATATAATAAGAGGCTTAATTGGGGTTCCTTCAGGTTCACCATTTGCTGTGTTATATCTAGGCCCTAGTTTGGGTCGTGACAAGGATAAAACGGTTGTTCTGAAGAAATAGAATCTAACCATAGTTAGGGTCGAACCCAAGGGAATACTATAGACCTCGAAGACTTCAATTGATGTAATATGAGTTATTAACCAACTTATTTCCCTGAGGGGGGGCTTATAATAGAAACTAGTGAAAGTAATCCTAAACTAAATGAAACACCCCTTATGTTCTTTGAAATGCCCAATAATTCTAATTTCCATATATCTTAAAATTCATGCGTGAATTCAAAAATTCAACTTTATATTCTTGATCGGGGAAAAATTGAGTGAGAAATGGGTCTAACCTAGATTTTAGAAGGCCGATACTGAAAAATAATTCTCGCTAATTTTATGAATTCTAGTGGCTATGAGTGCCCAGGCCGCGACATGCCTGGGGCGCATAGTAGTGTTATTGATGCCTTCGCGTTTGGTTCGCATCGCGCCAAAGGTATGGACTAGTGCATTTCGTGCCTTGTATTTCCAATTTAGTTCAAGGGCATTAGGGTCATAACCCAATGCCAATTTAAATGTGAAATCTTCCATACTTAGTAATTTTTCAATTCTAGAACTAACAACACCCTCTCTAAAACCTCTCCAAGACATTATCAAATCTGTCATTCAAATTCAAGGATTTCAAGCTCAATTTTGGAACTAAAGAACCCATCTCAATCTTAAAGTTTCCTCTAACTCAATTTTAAGAAAATCCATATTTGAGGTATATGGGTCTTCATCCATGGGTCCTTTCACCGATAGAGCCCAACCTTTTCTTTTTATGAAAATTGAATGATTACTCATGAGTATCTTTTATTATCAATTATAAATGTAAACTATGTTGGCTATCAACAAGTATTGATTGATTATGCATGAATTGATTTATATCTATTGAAGTTATGCATGATGTGAACTATGAAAATCGTGAACTATTTTGAATTTTGAGGTGAATTTCAAGATACACAAAATGACAATTTTATTACAATATTGGTGGGTTAATTTTGAATTGATTTTACTCTCTCGTTATATTCTTGAGTTGCATGATTTTGAACAAGTATCATGAACCTACCATGTGTTTGAGAAAATTATATGACAAGAATTCTTGAGTCATTGATGAGCTATTGCATGATTTTACGAGTCAAGTGTTTCAAGGTAATTATAGGATCCCAAGCATGTATTTAATTCATGAAAGTATATACAATTTTATAAGTGACAAGTTGAGCCGTATTTTAAGATTTTACCCTCTAGTGAGCCATTCACGTCAAGTTGAGTGATCAAGCATGATTATTATTTTACCCTCATGTTCAAGTTTAAGTAAGTTCACTAGTAGAGGTCAAGTATGTAATAAGCTACTCATGTCAAGCTACCATGTCTCTTATAAGTTATTCATGTTATGATCATCATTTCGAGTATTCCGTGGAATTGGACATACCACCGATTGAGGCTTAAGATGGGGGCTCGACATAAGGGGTCCTTATATAAAGTCTTTAGTCTCTAAACTATGTGCCACTATAGGATTATGTTATCTCCCTAAATAGGCTTTGTTAGTAGATCCATCTAGTTCATGTTATCATGTTTGGTTTGCCTTGGCAAGTAGACCACACTAAGCCGGGGGGTGTCTTTCCTGGTCACCTTACCAAGGGGGTGTCATGCCTTGGATTTCAACTAGTAACTCACTTGGTTTATGTCGATTAACGTCTCCTCCCACATATGTATGATATATTATGCAAGTTAAATGTTTTACATGCATGTTTTATTACAAGCATCGGTCATACATGTCATATTGAGATTATATCCATTGTCTATATTTATGCATTTTGAATATATTGGCTTATGTCTTTGTTGCATTGCACCCCACATACTTAGTATATTCCAAGTACTAATGCATACTCTATTCCTATATTATATTACCATGTATGGACCAGAGCACCTTTTGATCATCCTTCTCAACGTGACTAGTTCGGTTCTTAAAAAAAGCTTTTGGTGAGTCCTCAACTTTGAGGACAATATCTATTTCATTCATGCTATGTTACGACTTGTTCCTTATGTTGGATACTTATTATCATGAGGGTGATCCTGGGAAGTGTATTAGTCCCCACTCCATTATACCGTGGAGGTGTTGTTGGATACTATGTTTGTATATGCTATGAGCTTGAATCTTCTTATGCGTTTATGATTATCAATGACTTCCTTTAGTCCCACTTCCCTTTTTACTAAATGACTCTTGTTATTGTCTTATTTTACTTCCACAACCAAGGATATGTACATGACATGCTAAGAGGCTTTTTTGGATTATCTCTAGACTTCCCAATCGCCGTATGACATCTAGGCCCTAGGCTTGGGTCATGACACTAAAAAAAGTGTTTAAACCCATATGGAGAGAAACTAGGGTATTATGTTCCCCTTAATTCCATAACCTAGTATCACCGGATGACCTAATGCTTTTCTGTTGTGTAGCATGCTAGATAGACAGTTGAGTTCACCAAACCCTTTGGCCTAGGTGAGAGGTGAATTTTACTAAGTGACTTGGCCCATCTCTATAGTGTGACATTACTTACCTTTATCTATTGTTCCAGTACAACCTCCCTTTGGCCCAGTTCGGTCGATTAGATGAGAACATATCAATCGAGTCCTATTAATTAATATCTTTTCCTATTCATTACTACCTTTCTCTGGTCAGTAATACTAGGCGGGTTCTAATGTTGGCCACTACTAGAAAACATGCAAAATGAAGAGAGTTAATTAATACATATATGCACCCTTTCCAAGAATTATGAATTATCTGATTTTACTTTATTAGTTCTTCATTATTCCCACAATGCTTGTTGTGGATTTAGCTACTTATGATTTGTGTAGCTGCAAGACTTATGAATTTGAATAACATAATAGAGTACTTACACAATTGAATTAAGCACAGGTAAATCCAAGCTTCAATGATAATCATAAGATTGTAATTAGAAGATCAAATCAAAGTGTACAAGTGTTTCTCAAAACTCTCCAATGTATTCTCTACTCTATCTCATTATTTTTCTGCTAACTATTTGAACTCTCTAAGAAAAATAACCTAAAAATCTATTTATAATATTTAAAATACATGTCTTAAACAAAATAGGATAACTGGGTCGACAGGCTTCACGAACTGCTTTACGAGCCGTATTGTGTTCCACAACCCTTAATTGGGCTTTCGTACTTTGTTGCTGCAAGATTGGACTTGCATTTTATAATACCCCTCTATGGCCCATAAAGTATTCTACGGCCCATAGCAGGGTTCGTCTGATGAAACTTCAGAAAGTCCTCCTTCTCTAATCCTTAGGGTATGAGACTTGATCAACGACTCGTAAAATGATTGACGACCTGTCTGCATGTTTGTAGAACAAAGTTTAGAAATCTACCCCTCACTGGAATTGTACACAAACCTCCTTCACAACCTATAGAATGCTGCACGACCCATGAAGGGTCTTGTACGTCCTCAAAATTAGCAACTTCTACATATTCTTCCCAAAATCAATGCCAACCCTGAAATCGCACAAACCAAACACAAAAACACATAAAATCCACTAAGATCGCATTGAGAACACACAATTCAAAGTTTAAGCATCAAAAGTGTTGTATTTTGACAGCACATCAACAATTTCAACTTAAAATTATTGCTTGTCCTCTACCGACAAACTCAATCTATATAAGTAGTACAGTAGCACGCAGATCTCAACTAATGGCATATATCATATCAAACTTAATCATAGACACCCACACTAATTTTCATAAAATAATTAGATAGTAATCTAGCAAATCAATACAGACTAATGCATGTGACAATACAACTATAATAAATGAGACACTATCAACAAGCCATAATTACTAAATAAGTCTGATGCTAACAATGCAATGTAAGTCTCCCAGAAAGAAGTCTCATATCTCACTCAATGATGTTTTCATGCAATATCTCAGGACTATGCAAAATCACTCATTCTCACAATAGATATGCATTTACCATGCCCAGTACCATAGGCTTTCCCCTGTACTCATGAATAAGACCTTTAACTACTTGGACTAGGTTTAGTTTAGGACTTTATAGGCTTGTAACATAGGCTTAGGGGGCTTTAGTGTGATGTTTTGGAACATAGTGACTAAAGGCCCTTCTTAACACTGCATTTTTCCACACTTTTTCCCTACCAACTACTTTTACTTTTACTCTATTCTCCCTTTTCTCCTATTTCAATCTTTTCTGGGTGCTTTCTTTTTAGTTTTTAGCTTTTTCCATCATTTTTACACTTTAATGTTTCTTTTTAGATCATAACTAAGGCGTCACTTATTTTTCTTGCACTTAGTATATGATTTTTCTCCCCTATTCCCACCTATCACTAACTTTCCCCCTCATTTTGTGTTTCATCCTTACACCAGCCACCCTAAACTTAGGCTTTTAGCCGGAGTAGAGGTGAACATTATCCATTGACTGATGTTCATGCTCCAATAAGAAAGCGGTCGTTGTTAGCAATTAGCCTAACCAAAATTAGGGTCGAATCAACAGGGAATACAGGGCTTTATTACAAGACTTCACCACTAATCATTTCTAGTATTTATGACTACAATCTCTAAATGGGGGGAGGGGGGTTCTAATTCAAAAACAAAATAAAACTACTACTAACTATACCGCAAGGAAACACTTAATTTTAGGGACAACTTGGGAATTCTGTTCCCCATGGTTCGTCGACTCGATTACCCTAGATAATATAACTACAATTGGTGATTTGCATGTAGGACAGCCCACAACCCCAAGTTGTAGGTGCTTAGCTACTCATGGCTAAGGTAAAACACACAAAAATGCAAATGATACACATAGTTGAGAGCTTTACCAACAACAGTGAAGAAAATAGGCACCACAAGTTGCAAACCCGCAAACTTGATTGATCAACAAAGAGTACAAGGCAAGATTTGCAATCCCCAAAATGGGTTTTGCAAGAGAGAACAATAAACTACTCAAAAAACTAAGAAAAGATTCAAAATGTAATTCTTGATTATCTACTAGTCGAACTCTCTTCTAAAAAACCTAACTTAAACTATATATATTATTTACAAAGTAACCCTAGAATTTACATAGAAAACACAGCTGGCAGCTAATAAGTCTCACAGTTACGACTCGTAGGATGACCTACGAGTTATAGTCGAGGTCTCATATCAGATTCTTGGCATCTTGGACGGAACTGGTATGACTTATAGGTACGAGTCATTGTTTGAACTACGACCCGTATATTCTTCTCGTAGTTTTGACATTCAGGTTTTGGTCCAACATCTTGGCTCTTTTATTCTTGCTACGAGTCCACCTATACGAGTCATGGTGAGGCTTACGACTTGTATGATGTCCTCGTAGAGGTGACCTCCACTTAGAAAATTTTTGAATATTAGTCTCTTATTCTTGCTATGACACCACCCTATGACTCGTAGCTTGAGCTACAACTCGTAGGTAGGATCGTAAGGCCTATAGTTCAGCAAAATCTGCAACTTTTCTTCAAAATCATACCAACCTAACTTTTCTGCAAGATTAACACTAAAACATATAAAACACTAAAACATATAAAACACTAAAAAGTCACTTTAAGAACTCACTAAATCCCTAGTTTCAGGCACCAAATGTACTGTACTTAGACATCACATCGACACCCTCAACTTAGAATTGTTGCTTGTCCTCAAGCGATGACTCAGTCTATGCAGACAAAGAGAAATACATAGCAGCTATACTAATGGTATATATATATCAACTCCTCTGATCTAGGTACCCAACTTTCATTTTCAAAACAGGGTTGCAAAGTTATTGAGCAAACAAGAACATAATGAGATACTTGGCAATCCAACTATGACAAGCTATGGAGCATCGAATGTCCACAATCGTTCGTATAGTCTTATGTTACTCAAGTAGTGCAAGTGCCAGGACTATGCAAAATCACTCATTCTCACAATAGATATGCATTTACCATGCCCAGTACCATAGGCTTTCCCCTGTACTCATGAATAAGAGAAGTCCCTCATACTCACTCAAAAGCATTTAGAATTTAGGGACTGAGGAAGCATTCTCACTCTAACAATTGAAATTCAATGCATACTAATTAACACCATAGGTTTGCCTCTATGCTCATCTTCTAGCTTAGAGATAAAGTGGAGGTGGATCAATTTAGGACTTCTAGGCTTGTAAGATAGGCTCGGGGTGCTTTGGTGTGGTATTTTTGGCAAATAGTGACTAAAAGCTATCTTTGACCCATGTTTACCAACACTTTTTGCTTTCATAATCCAACCCTTTTTAATCACTCCACCCTTATTCACCTATTTTGAACTTTTCTTGAATGCTTTCTTTCTCTTTTACAGCTGTACCTTAATTTCAAATTTATTTTTTTGCTACTTTTTCTCAATTCAAGACACTTTTTCTTTTTCTTTCTTCACTCGGTTCATGCTTTTTCATTTCTTTCTTGATTTCCCAACTAACCACCTTAACAATATCTATGCCTCAAACTAAGTCCACTAACTACAGCCACCCTTAACTTAGGCCTTTAGCCTCACTTAATGTTTATATGTTCAAGGATAGACCAGGGCCAGTATCAAGGTATTTTATAAATAAATTTAAGTCAGCAGAGTGCCAAGAAAGAATGAGTGCATGAGAAGCTCAAAAGTTTGGAAGGGATTCACTCACTCATCTAGTGGGTCATTTAGGCTAAAAGTTGGTTCAATTAAAGAACAAAGGCCTAAGATCCTTTCCATATCCACCACATCACCAAACTAACTTTAGAGTAACAAGGCAAGTTCTGGGTCTATACAAGATGGATGAATGCAACAAAAGAAGCTCACAACACACATGACAATTGCATCCACAATCAAGTATAGACTCACAGGTCATGCTTTCTGTCTCAGCTTACCTTCACAATATCAGAACAAACATTGCCAGATACTAAAAAATGTATGAATGCATCAATAATCACAACCTTAAAATTTTTGAGGGTACCCAGTTTTTCATCAAAACATTAAAAGCACATCTAAAAATTATGTATATGCCAATAGATAACACTACTTGAATATACCTATTATCTACACTACATAAAACATGCCGATTCAACAGCAAATTAAACATCCATAAGGAAAAAGAAACACGAAAAGAAAACATTGGGATCAAAAATAGGGAAAGTTATGGACTTAGGCTAATCAGACTTCACTTTGATCCATAACTTCCACACCCCACAGTAATAGGATACTTTGTCCTCAAAGTAAAATCATATAGAAAAGGGTCAAGGGCCGTACCTTAGGATGCCTCCTAGGAAACGCCTGACTTATTGTTGCAGCATGACAGGACGCTTTTGTGTTCATGCATCTTTAAGGTCCCAATCTTTCACTATTTTGATTTCTTGCACGTCACCCATATATCGTTTGACCCTTTGTCCATTGACTTTGAAAGTTTTTCCATCCCTGCTTTCAAGTTCGATAGCTCTATGACTAAAGACACGCATTACTCTGAAGCACTCAATACACTTCGATCTGAGTTTTCCAGGAAACCAACTTAACCTGGAGTTGTAGGGTAGTACCATATCTCCTTGAGAAAATTGACAATCTTTAATTCTGCAATTATGCTAAACTTTCATTCGTTGCTTATACAAGGCAGAGTTTTCATATGCATGCAGTCTAAACCCATCAAGCTCATTTAACTACATCAAGCTAGAAGTTGTAGCTTCATGCCAATCCAGATTCAACTTCTTCAATGCCTATAGTGCTTTGTGCATAAGTTCGACCAGAGGTGACAAGCCTTCCCAAATACCAATTGATAAGGAGACATTCCAATGGGAATCTTGAAAGCTGTCCGGTAAGTCCATAAAGCGTCATCTAACTTCCTTGACCAATCCGTGCGATTAACATTTACCATTTTGGATAAGATTTGCTTTATTTCACTATTCGACACTTTCACTTGTCCACTAGTTTAGGGATGGTATAGGGTTGCCACTTGGTACTTCACAACATATCTTTCAAGGAGAGCTTTGATTGCAAAAATGAGAGCCTCCATCACTGATAATAGCTCGTGATGTACCAAACCTGGAAGGAATGTTTTCTTGAAGAAATCCGGTAACACTCTTACCCTCATTGTTTGGTAAAGCTATGGCCTCCACCCATTTGTAGACATAATCAACTTCGACCAAGATGTATCTAATACCATGAAAGCTGACAAAGGGTCCCATGAAATCAACTCCCCAAACATCAAATAGTTTTATGTCCAAAATAGCATTTAGAGAAAGTTTGTGCCTTCATAAAACTCCACCCTCCATTTGATAGTGGTCACAAGACTTAACATAATCATGGGCGTCTTGATGTATAGAGGGCTAATAATAGCCACATTGCAACACTAGAATGAGCCATAAGACTTAACATAATGATGGGTTTCTTGATGTATTAAGGGCTAATAATAGCCACATTGCAACACTTTATAAGTAGTTCGAACTCCACTATAATGACTACCCACCACTGAAGAGTGAAATGCTTCATGTATGCTCATAATCTCTACCTCCAGAACATATCTTCGGATAATCCCATCCGTAAAAATACGAAACAAGTATGGTTCATCCCAGAAGAACTTCTTTACATCATGCATAAACTTGCGACATTGATAGGTGTTTAAATCAGGGGGCACTATATCACTCACCAAGCAATTAGCATAATCTGCAAACCAAGGTATAAAATCATGTGACGCTGCTAGAACTCTTTCATCGGGGAATGAGTCATTTATGTCCAGCCCATCATCAAACTTCATCATAGCCTCATCTTCAAATCTAGAAAGGTGATCAGCAACCTAATTTTCCAAACCTTTTCTAATAATCACGTCAAAATTAAATTTTTACAAGAGAAATACCCATCTAATTAATCTTGGCTTTGCATCCTTCTTTGCCATCAGATATTTGAGCACCGCATAGTCTGTATGCACAATCACTTTAGCTCCCAACAAGTATGAACATAATTTTTCAAATATAAACACCAATGCAAGAAATTCTTGTTTGGTCACAGTATAATTTTTTTGGGCCACATTCAGTGATTTGCTGGCATAATAGATCGGTTGTAGGACTCTCTCTTTGTTTCCCCAATAGCATACCGAGTACAACCCCACTCACAACACACATTAGTTCAAACAATTGTGACCAATCTGGAGCAACAATAATGGGTGCTGTGGTTAGCCTTCTTTTTAATTCTTTGAAGGCGTGCATGTATGCATCATCAAATACAAACTTGACATATTTTTCGAGTAATTTACACAAGGGGTGTGATATTTTGGAGAAATCCTTTATGAAGCAATAGTAGTATCTGGCATGGCCTAGAAAACATCTGATCCCTTTTACCAAAATTGGTGGTAGCAATTTCTCTATCACCTCGAGTTTTGCTTTATCCACCTCAATTCCCTTGCCCGAGATTTTGTGACCAAGTACAATGCCATCTTTGACCATAAAATGGCATTTCTCCTAATTTAACACCAAACGAATCTCGACACATCTCTGCAATACATCACACAAATGAAAAAGGCATTATTCAAAAGACTGGCAAAAGATACTAAAGTTATCTATGAACACCTCAATAGTACTTTCAACTATGTCCGAGAAGATAGATATCATACATCTTTGAAATGTGGCTAGAGCATTACAAAGTCTAAAGGGCATTCTTTTAAATGCAAATATGCCATAGAGGCATATGAACATTGTTTTTGCTTGATCCTCAGGCACAATAATAATTTGATTGTACCCGAAATACCCGTCAAGGAAATAATACCATCCCTTTTCTGCCAGTTTGTCGAGCATCTGATCCATGAAGGTCATAGGTAAATGATCCTTTTTGATAGAAGCATTTAATTTTCTATAATCCACGCACACTCTCCATCCGATGATTGGTCTCATGGGGATCAACTCGTTCTTTGCATTAGTGTCTTATCTCGATAGTTGGCTCGCTTCAACAACTTTTTGAACATTTTTTCAATCCTGGAGTTGTTTGATCTGGCATCATGATTGTGTCATGGCACATTTGGAACACACTACATTGGACTCACCTATTCACTATAAGCAATTAGGTAGATTACTCCTGCATCTAACCACTTGATGATTTCTTTCCTCACTACCTCTTACATGGGAGGGGAGAGTTCATCTGACTTTGATGCGCAATACTCGATTTGTAATCTTTGACTAGCTGAATCTTATGAGTGCATATCCTAGGGGGTATGCCAATGATTTCTACAATTGTCCACCCAATAACTCTCTTGTACTGCTTGAGAATTGAGACTAGATCTTCTATTTGGGCTTCACTTAAATCCATTGCAATGATGACAGGTAATGTACTATTCTCTCCCAAATGATGGTAATGCCTGTAACTCTAACTCTGGTGGAACTTCTATAAAGGGCTTTATAGGTGGCGTCTCCCTATTGCATAAGTCCAACTCCAACATTGCCTATCGCCTCGGTCCAAATAACACCCTAAGAGCATTTACTGTTTTCTCATAACCAAGAATGTTGTCACCATCTAAGTTCATCAACATAACTGCAAAAGGATCAACCCCAAACCTCAATTCTACTGGGATTTCTGCTTCATCATTCTCATCCATTGAAATCATTGAGATGCCTTAGAACTCAAAACTCTTTTTGTCTTGCTGACCCACTTGAAACAACACTGCTTCTTTACTCTGCTTCATCATCCTTACGCCTTGAGATCATTGAGATGACTTAAAACTTAGAACTCTTTCTATCCTGCTAGTCCACCTGAAACACCACTACTTCTTCACCAAACTTGAAAGTGAGTAGACTCTTCTCCATATCTACTAATGCTCGACCTGTGGCTAAGAAAGGTCTTCCCAAAATGATCGGAACTAAAAAATCAACCTCACAGTCAAGTATAACAAAATCTGTGGGAAATATAAATTTGTCTACTTTTACCATCATGTCATAGAAGATCCCTATAGGCTTCTTGACTATTCTATCTACCATCAACAACTGCATATTTTTAGGAATAAGGCTCCCTAAGTTGAGTTTCTGAATATGGAAAGAGGCATTAAGTTAATGCTAGCCCCCAAGTTGTATAGTGCTTTAGCAAATGCTAGTTCTCCTACAGTGCATGGCATGGTGAATGCACCTGGGTCTTTACATTTTTGCACTAACAACTTCGTAGTGATGGCACTACAATATTAAATATTTTAGGAAAGCTCTTGGCTCACTTTTAGTATCTTCTTGACTAGGTCTTTCATCCATTTGGCATGTCCTGGCACCCTCTCAATAGCTTCTATTAAAGGGATATCGACTGACAACTTCATAAGCATTGTAAAGAACTATTTAAATTTGCCTTCCTCCTTTCTCTTCCCAAGCCTTTGAGGAAAAGGAAGAGGGGGTCTCGGGAAGGTTTTATAGTTCTTGGGTTACTCTTCTGTATTGCATGCCTAGGTTCCCTCATTTAATCTATTCTTGTGGTTCCTATTTTCCACTTTTGGCATAGGGGAGTTCACAAAACTTTTCCACTCTGAGTCATGACTAGGTCTTTTATCCATTTGGCATGTCCCGATATTCTCTCAAGGGCTTTTATTAAAGGGATATTGACTAACAACTTCCTAAGCATTGCCAAGAACTGTTTAAACTTACCTTCCTTCTTTATCTTCCCAAGCCTTTGAGGAAAAGAAAGAGAGGGTCTCAGGAAGGTTTTATACTTCATGGGTTACTCTTTCATATTGCAAGCCTGGGTTCCCTCATTTATCCTCTTCTTGCGGTTCCCATTTTCCACCTTTAGCATAGGGGGATTGACAACACTTTTGCCTCTCCGAGTCATCACTGCCATGTAATGCCCTTGGTTCTTTGGATTTTAAACTGTATTGCTTGGTAGGGTCCCCTTTTGACATTGGTTCAATTGTGAAGAAACTTGCTCGAATTGTTGCTCTAGTTGCTTAATAGCCACCGAGTGAACTTTATTTTTTTGTTAATACTTGAAATATCTAATTTCATTCCCTCTAAAGTCTTATCTCGATAGTTGGCTCGCTTCAACAACTTTTTGAACATTTTTTCAATCCTGGAGTTGTTTGATCTGGCATCATGATTGTGTCATGGCACATAAGGACCATTCTTGTAGCCCTCTCTTCTCTCCCATTCTTCGTCTGGCACTCTCTCTCTCATAGTATCCACCTCAGTTGTCTCTATACATCTCATCACAGTTGAACTTCTGACCTTGATTCCTAGAACCTTGCCTCCAATAGTCTGAATTGGACCCTAGGGGGTTGTTATGGAAACCCGTCGCTTGGTTGCTTACAAAACATGCATCCTCATCAAAGAATGGATCATAAAAAAAAGGAGCCTTCAGAAATTAGTGGGTGACTGCCTCGACACTTGCCTGATTTTCCTTTAGAACCAAATCCATACTTGTACAAAGCTGAGCAAGTTGTTCGATGATCTCTTCATTCACCTTTGCTTGCTCATTATTGTAGTTAACCGCATAAAAAGGTTTCATCATACCTCACTCTCGTTGACCCCATGCTCTATTCATTTTGATCACTTGCTGCATCTTTGCGGCTATTAATGCAAAAGGTTGGTCTAGAAACATGCCTCCCATAATAGTGTCAGCGCAAGCTTGACTATTCTCGTCAAGTGCCCGATTGAAAATCTCATCTAAGGTATCATCAACAATCTTGTGATTAGGGACCATCTTCAAGCATTTAGTAAACCTCTCCTATGTTATGCTGATAGAATCACCCGCCAATTACTCAAAGTTATTGATTTGGTCCTTGAGCTTCAACTTCTTTGGTCTTGGGAAATATCTTTCAAGGAATACCCTCTGAAGTTTGGCCAAACTTGTGATAGTACCCGAAGGAAGCTTGGACAACCATACAGCTACATTGCTAATCAATGATAGTGGAAACACTCTTAAACCAACAACATAAAGATAATGGTTTTGTGTCCCTATGACACTCTTGCAAACAAATACCACATTTTGAAGATGACGGTGGGAATCCTCCAAAGGTAGTCTTATAAATAATCTATGGTTTTGGAGCATTTAGAGTAATCCACTCGATACTATGAACTTAGTATCTGCCGATAAAGGAGGTAGTAATATAGCACTGGTAACATCCATAGCCATAGGGTTCGATCCATATTGATTTCATCCATAAAAATTTTCATTGAAGTCCTTGGGTGGTGGCCTATTACCCCTTTGTGGTGGATTCTCCTCTCTTCCCATATCCTCGTTCGTATTCATATCCTCCTCAGCCTCGATATCTTTATCCACTTGCGCCATTCTTCTTGGTAGTCTATGGATATCCAAATTAAGTGGAGCTAAGGGATCGCCTTAGCTCCTTGTGTTGGGTATACAACCTAGTATACCCTACAAATAAATTTAGTAGAGCTAAGGGATTACCTTGGCTCCTTGTGTTGGGCATACAACCTAGTATACCCTACAAATAAAATCAAACAACAAAAATAAAAACAAAAGTAAAGTACAAGAGACTCTAGAAATTAACACTAGAACTAACTAGTACTAAAATCAAATCAAAACCTAGTTGTATTGCTCAGTAACAGTGCCATAATTTTTGACAGATGTTCACGCTCCAATAAAAAAGTAGTCATTGTCAGCAATTAACTTAACCGAGGTTAGGGTCGAATCTATAAGGCATATGAGGCTTGATTACAAGACTTCACCACTAACCATTTCTAGTATTTAAGACTATAATCTCTAAATGGGGGGGGGGAGGGTTGTGATTCAAAAACAAAATAAAAGTATTACTAACTATACAGCAAGGAAACACTCAATTTTGGGGATAACTTGGGAATGGTGTTCCCCATTGTTCGTCGACTCGATTACCCTAGATAACATAACTACAATTGGTAATTTTCATACAGGACGGTAACTTAGTTTTTTCCAGTTCTCTTGTGAAGGTGAAGGTTGAATTTCACCATGGCGCTTGGTCGGCAACCATGGTGTACCAACCAACCATTACTTATTATCCCAATCAACCTCCCCTTGGGTAGGCTTGGTTGATTAGATAAGAACACATCAATCGAATTCTGTCATCTATTTCCCTTTTCCTATTCATCACTACCTTATAGGGATCGTGATAGTAGGTAGGGGTTAGTGTTGGCCACAACCAAACAACAATAAAAATGAAGGGAATCAAATAATACATGCAAAACCTCAATCATAGAAATGCAATAAAAGTAGGTTATTTCAAGTCAATTACCCATGGTTCCCATAACCCCAAGTTGTGGGTGGTTAGCTACTCATGGCTAAAGCAAAACATAGAAAAATGCACATGATAGACATCATTGAGAGCTTTACTAACAACAATGAAGAGAATAGGCACCAAAAGTTGCAAATCCACAAGCTTGATTGATCAATAAACAGTACAAGGCAAGATTTGCAGTCCCCAAAAAGGGTTTTTCAATAAAGAACAATAAACTACTCTAAAAAACTAAGAAAAGATTCAAAATGTAATTCTTGATTGTCTATTGGTCGAACTCTCTTCTTAAAAATCTAACTTAAACTATATATAGTATTTACAAAAACATTAGAATTTACACAGAAAAGACACCTGCCAGCTAATAAGTCTCGCAGTTATAACTCGTAGGATGACCTACAAGTTGTAGTCAGGGCCTCGTATCAAATTCTTGGCATCTTGGACTGAACTGGTATGACCTATAGGTATGAGTTGTTACTTGAACTATGACTCGTATGTTCTTCTCATAGTCTTGGCCTTCAGTTTTTAGTCCAACATTTTGGCTCTCTGATTTTTTCTACGAGTCCACCTATACGAGTCATGGTGAGTCTTACAACTCATATGATGGCCTCATAGGAGTGACCTCCACTTAGCAGATTTTTGAAGTTTGGACTCTGATTCTTGCTATAACACCACTCTACGACTCATAGCTTCAACTATGACTCGTAGGTAGGATCATAAGGCCTATACTTCAGCAAAGTCTTCAAATTTTCTTCAAAATCATGCCAACCTAACCTTTCTGCAAGATTAATAGAAAAACACATCAAAACACTAAAAAGTCACTTTAAGAAATCACAAAATCCCTAGTTTCAGGCATCAAATGTGCTGTACTTTGACAGCACATCATCCATCCCCAGAAACAGGGCCATTTTTGGTAGCCATCCTCAACTTAGGCTTTTTACCTAAGTCAAGGTGCACAATGTTCAAGGAAGGACCAGAGCCAATTTTAGGATTTTACAACTAACAAGTCAAGGTTATTTAGGTTTTTACAAAGAATAGGCACATGTCAAGCTCAAATATTAAGATCAAGGGATTTTTTTTCAATTTTGTTAGTCATTTAAGCTAAGCGGACATTTTGGAGCAATGGTCTAAGATCCTTTCCTAATCTAATTAATCTACAGTGTAACTTAGAGTAACAGGGCAAGTTCTCAATCAACACACAACATATAAATTTTTGCAAATTAAGCTCACACTCACATGGCACTGATATGCAAGTAGACCATACTTCGTAGGGGGGTTGCATGCCTGGTCACCTTATCGAGGGGGTGTCATGCCTTAGATTCTAATTAGTAGCTCACTTGGTCTATGTCAGTCAAGGTCCCCTCCCACATATATATGATATATTGTACAAGTTAAGTGTTTTACATGCATGTTTTATTAAATACATTGATCATACATGTAATATTGAGATTATATCTATTGTCAATATTTATGCATTTTTATTATATTGGCTTATGTCTTTGTTGCATTGCACCCCACATATTTAGTACATTCCAAGTACAAATGCATACTCTATGCCTATATGATATTGCAATGTAGGGACAGGAGAACCTTTTGATCATCCTCCTCCACGTGGCTAGTTTGGTTCTTAAAGAAGGCTTTTGGTGAGTCCTCAACTCCGAGGATACTATCTATTTCATTCATACTGTGTTGAGACTTATTCCTTATGTTGGATATTTATTATCATGAGGGTTAGCCTGGGAAGTGTCTTGGCCCCTGCTTCATTCTAATGTAAAGGTGTTGTTGGATATTATGTTGTATATGCTATGAGCTTGATTCTTCTTATGATTTTATGATTATCAAAGAATTCCCTTAGTCCCGCTTCCACTTTTACTAAATGACTCTTATTACTATCTTATTTTACTTTTGCAACCAAGGATGTATACATGACATGCTACGAGGGTTGTTTAGATTGTCTCCGGACTTTCTATTCACCATGTCACACCTAGGCCCTACACTTAGGTCATGACAAGTTTGGTATCAAAGCACTAGGTTTTTAATGGTTCTTGGATGAAATGCTCCACATATGCTTCAGAAAGCCCCATAATCATAATTTCTATATAACTCAAATCCGTACTTGATTTCAAAAATTTGACTTCATATTCTCGATTAGGTAGGAAAATTGATTGGAAAATGGGTATAACCTGGATTTTTGAATACCCATAGTGAAAAAATAATTTTGGCTAATTTTTGAATTTCCAGTGTTTGTCCGTGCCTAGGTTGCGACGCGCCTGGGTCATGGACTAGTATAAATGTTACTCCGCGTCTAGTCTGCATTGCGCTTGGGGCACGAACTAGTGTAATATTTTCTCCAGTTTTTTTATTTCGTCCAAGGGCATTGGTGTAATAGCCCCATGCCCATTTAAACATGAAATCTCTCATACATAGCAATTTTTCAACTCTATAACTCATAAAACCCTCTCAAAAATCTCTCCAAGACTTCATCAAATCTCTCATTCAAATTCAATGATTTCAAGCTCAATTTTGGAACTCAAGGACCTAATCCAAGCTTGAAGTTTCCTTCAAACTTATCTCAAGAAAATTCAAGTTTGAGGTATGTGGGTCTTCATCTATGGGTCCTTTCACCCATGTAGCCTAACCTTCTCTTTTAACAAAAATTGCATGTTTTCAAGTTGTATTACTTACGAGAATCTCTTATTATGAATTTTGAATGAAAGTTATGTTCACGGGGTTTATCAAGATTGAAGATTATGTATTAATAGCTATTTTAAGTTTATACTATGAGTTGATCTATATCTATTGAGATTATGCATGATGTGAACTATGAAAACTATGAACTATGATGAAATTTTGTATGGATTTCATGATATCACAATTGGAGGTTTACTATAATATTGGTGGGTTGATTTTGAAGTGATTTTACTCAACTTGTTATACTCTTGAGTTGTATGATTTTGAACAAGTATCATGAATCCACCATGTGTTTGATAAAATTACATGACAAGAATTCTCAAGTTATTTACATGATTTATAAGTCAAGTGTTTGAAGATAGTTATGGGCTTTCAAGAATGTATTTAATTCATGAAATTATCAATGATTTTACAAGTATCAAGTTGTGCCCTATTTCAAGATTTTACCTCTTGTGAGTCATTCATGTTGAAGCAACAATTCATTATCATTTATTCTCATGTTTCAAGGTAGCATTACCAGTAGAGGTCAACTTGTTTTAGAGCTACTCATATCATATGATCATGTCTCTTACAAGTTATTAAAGTTATAATTATTTTATTTATTCCGTGGGATTTGACTTTAGCACCAATTAAGTACTTTAGATTGAGGGGGGTCCCTATTTAAAGTATTTAGTCTCTAAACTATGGACCAACATAGGAATATACTTTACACTTGCTATACTTGTGGATCTATCTAGTGCACTTTTACATGTTTATCATGTTTCGTTTGCCTTGGCAAGTAGATCACATTTCGCCAGGGGTGTCATGCCCCGTCACCTGAATCGAGGGGGTGTCAAGCATTGGAGTCCAAGTTGTAGCTACTTGGTGTTTATCGATTAAGGTCTTCTCCCACCTATGTATATTACCATGTGTAATTTGAATGTTTTGCATACATGCTTTAGTACAGGCATTATTCATACATGTGATATTGAGATTATATCCATTGCCAATATGTATGCATTTTGAATATGATGACTTATATCCTTGTTCCATTGCATCCTGCATACTTAGTACATTCAAACATACTAATGCATACTCTATGGCTATATGATAATATGTGTAGGGACTGGAGCCCCTTTTAATCATCCTCCTCGACATGGCTAGTTCAGTACATCAGAGAAAGCTTTGGTGAGTCCTCAATTCCGTGGGCAATATCTATATTTTTTATCTTATGTTGAGACTTTTTCTTTATGTA
>DF357457.1:100188-110595 GCA_000787875.1 Solanum virginianum | reverse complement strand
GACATATCGAAGGTTCCCAAAGCCTCAGAGAAAGCTTTGGTGAGTCCTCAATTCCGTGGGCAATATCTATATTTTTTATCTTATGTTGAGACTTTTTCTTTATGTTGGATACTTATTATTATGAGGGTAGACCTGAGAAGTGTCTTGGCCCCTGCTCCATTCCAAAGTAGAGGTATTGTTAGATGTTAAGTTTCTATATGCTTTTAAGCTTGACTTTTCTTATATTTCTATGTTTATGAATGATTTTCCTTAGTCCCACTTCCCTTTTTATACTTGTTTCTTGGTGATGCTAATTTTTTCTTCCACAACTAAGGATGTGTGTATGTTACAATCAAGAGGCTTGATTGGGTTATCCTTAGACTTCTCATTCACTGTGTCACATCTAGGCCATAGGCTTGGGTTGTGACATCTGAATACCAACACACCATGTCAATTAGAGTTTTATTCATGGTTGTGAAGCACGCCACAACTATGAATAAGAGGGTATGAGGCATTTTTTGTAATGTTAACTTTTTCATGATCTATATCATGCTTTAGATGTAAAGATAAGGCTTTTCCCCTTAATGAATGCTCTTTTCTCGTCTAGGTCATGCTGCTACCAAGAGAAAGACTAAGGGGATCCTATTCACCTGAGTAGCAACCGGCCCCTCTCGCTTCTCAAGATAGAGGGGTAGCCCAAGATGAGTTCCAGACTGTCATTACTATGTTGGCCCATCCTATGACCAACCAATTAAACTAATTGGCCTAAGCTCTTCATGCTCTTACTCTGGCCTCAAGGGTGAGAGACGTCACAAGGATAAACCCTCTGGAGTTTCATGGGTCCAAAGTGGAGGAAGATCCCCAAGAGTTTATCGATGAAGTGTATAAGGTGCTATCTATCATGGGGGTCAATTTAGAGGAGATGGCAGAATTAACAGCCTACCAACTCAAGGGTGTGGCCTAAATTTGGTTTACTTCACGGAAGTTGGAGAGGAGAAATGATGATGCCATTCCTTGGAAGGAGTTCAAAGCCGCCTTTCTCAATCGGTTCTTCCCTATTGAGTTGAGAGAGGCTATGATGATGGAGTTTATGAATCTTCAGCAAGGTTTAATGATGTTGAGGGAGTATTCCTTCAAATTCAACAAGCTCTCCAAGTAAGCTCCTCATTTTGGTTGCCGATCCTAGATCAAGAATGAACAAGTTTCTATCGGGAGTGTTCGACTTGGTGAATGAAGAGTACCATACTGCCATGCTATTGAGTGATATGGACTTGTCGCAGCTTATGATATATGCCGAACAACTTGATGGGAAGAAGCTTAGAAAGAGAAGAAGTGTGAAGTCCAAGCGGGCTCGATTTGACGGTGACTTCCAAGGTGCCAAGGGTGGCTGTTTCTAACCAGGACACAACTTCCAAAGTCAAGGGTGATCTAATGCTCCTAACAAGAGGTTTCCTAATGATAGGGTGTCTAACCCAAGGGATCAAGGTGGAAACGGTGGGATGACTAATCCTAGATGCCAAAAGTGTAGGAGAAACCATAGTGGTCCATGTTCGAAGAATTCTAATGCTTGATTTTGTTGTGGTGAAATGGGTCACAAGGTTGTTGATTGTCCTCATGCTCAAAACAAAGGTAAGGACTATCATCCTTAAGGTCAAGGTGCTTATGTGGGTGAAAGGGCAAAGAGAGGCCAACAAGGCGTGCTCCAAGGCTAAATAAGTTCTATACTCTCCAAGAGTAGATGAGGTGCCTTATGTTATTACCGGTAAGTTAAATGTTTTTATTATGATATGTATGGTTTGATAGATCCGGGTGTCACTCTTTCTTTCATTACTCCTTTTGTTAGCAATAATCTTCATGTGTGTCCTGAATTGTTGTGTGAACCTTATGAAGTATCTACCCCTGTTCGTGAGTCCATTATTGCTAAAAGAGTCTATAGAGATTGTCCTATGTCTATACTGCATAGAATCTTGCAATGTTACTTTGTTGAACTTGACATGGTGGATTTTGATATAATTCTTGGAATAGATTGACTACATGCATATCATGCTTCCATTGATTTTAGGACCCGTAAAATGAGATTTCAATTCCTAATAAGCCTATCCTTGAGTGGTAAAGTCGGAATATGGTGGTTAAAGGTAGATTCATTTCTTGTCTTAAAGCCCAAAAATTGATTTCTAAGGGTTGTATTTACCACCTTGTAAGGGTTACGGATGTTGACTCTAAGGTCTTTCCTATTAAGTCAGTTCAAGTAGTCAATGAGTTCCTTGATGCCTTCCCCATGAGCTTCCTAGTATTCCTCCTGAAAGAAGAATATACTTTAGTATAGACCTCCTCCCCGATACACAACCTATTTCTAATCCCCCTTACCGTATGGCTCCGACAGGGTTGAAAGAGTAGAAGGATCAATTGAGGGATTAGTTGGAGAAGGGTTTTAGAAGGCCTATCAAGTCACCTTAGGGTGCACCAGTTTTGTTTGTAAAGAAAAAGGATAATTCTCTTAGAATGTGGATCAATTACTGGCAACTCAATAGAGTCAACTCAATAGAGTCACTATAAAGAACAAGTATCCTCTACCAAGGATAGATGACCTTTTTGATCAACTACAAGGGGGTAGTCACTTTTCTAAGATTGATCTTTGGTCCGGATACCACCAAGTGAGGGTGAGGGAGTGTCATATTCCAAAGATGACTTTTCGAACTAGGTATGAACACTTTGAATTTGTCGTTATGTCTTTTGGCTTGACTACTGCACCAACTAGATTTATGGATCTCATGAATAGGGTCTTTATACCCTACCTTGGTATGTTTGTGGTGGTCATTATTAATAATATATTGATTTATTCCTAGAATGAAGAGGAACATGTGAATCATTTGAGGATGGCATTGCTAATCTTGAGGGATGAGAGAATGTTTTCTAAATATGAGAAGTGTGAACTTTGGTTGAAAGAGGTTGGATTTTTAGGGCATATGTTGTTGGGTAATGGGATTAAAGTGGACCCTAAGAAGACGAAGGTGATAAGAAATTGGCCTAGGCCTTTGACTCCGATGGATATTAGGAGTTTATTGTGTTTAGCGGGTTACTACTAGAGGTTTTTGAAGGGTTTCTCTTCTATTGCTTCCTCTATGACAAGGTTGACCTAAAAGAAGGCAAAATTTGTTTAGACTGATGAATGTGAATAGAGTTTTTAAACTTAGAAAGATAAACTCCTCTTTGCTCCTATTTTGGCTTTACCGAAAGGGTTAGAAGGGTTTGCGGTTTATTGTGATGCTTCAAGGATTGTTTTGGGTGTGCGTTGGTTCAAAATGGAAAGGTTATAACATATACCTCTAGGCAACTGAAGGTGCATGAACAAAGTTAATTATCCCACCCATGATCTTAAATTGGCAGCCACGGTGTTTGCTTTGAAAATTTGGCATTATTATTTATATGGGGTTCATGTAGATTTGTTTACCAACCACAAGAGTCTCTAATATGTGTTCATGCAAAAAGATCTTAAGTTGAGACAAAGAAGGTAGTTAGAACTCCTTAAGGATTATGCCGTGAGTGTGCACTATCATCTGGGGAAAGCTAATGTTATGGCTGATGCTCTAAGTAGAGTGTTCATGGGTAGCCTAGCTCATATTGATGTTGGTAACAAGGATGTGGTTATAGAAGTTCACTGGTTAGCTAGGTTAGAGGTTAGGTTATATGAAGTTGAAAATGATGGTGTAGTGGTTGTTGATGGTTCCAAATCTTCTTTGATTGAGAAAGTTATATCAAAACAAGACATTGACCCTGCCTTGCTAGAGTTGAAGGCTTTGGGGAAGGACAGTAAGGTGACAATTTTCTCCCAAGGAGGAGGTGATGCCCTTAGGTACCAATGTAGGTTGTGTGTGCCTAATATTGGTGGCTTGAGGGTTGTTGATTTTTAAAGAAGCCCATAATTCATCCTATTTATTCACCCTGGTTCCACAAAAATGTGTAGAGACTTGAGAGTGGTGTATTGGTGGGGTTGTATGAAGAGTAATATTGCCATATTTGTAGCCAATTGTATCAATTGCCAACAAGTGAAAGTCGAATATGAAAGGCTGGGTGGCCTAGCCCAAGTCATAAAAATTCCTACTTGAAAGTGGGAAGAGATCAACATGGATTTTGCGATTAGTTTGCCAAAGACTAGGAAACACTTTGATTCTATTTGGGTTATTATTGATAGTATGACATAGTTGACACACTTCTTACCAGTTAAAACAACTTATATTGTCGACAATTATGCCAAGTTTTATATTCATAAGATGGTTAGATTGCATAGGGTACCCTTGTCTATCTTTTCGAATCATGGTGATCAATTCACCAAGGTCAAGCTTAGGACGGATGATCAAACCAAAAGGATGGTCAAACCAAAAGGACTATCCGAACTCTTGCGAATATGCTTAGGGCTTGTATTTTGGAGTTTAAGGGTTATTGGGATGTACGTCTTCCACTTGTTGAGTTTGCTTACAACAATGGCTACCACTCTTGTATTGGCATGGCTCCTTTTAAAGCTCTATATGGTAGGCGTTGTAGATCCCCTATTGGGTAGTTTGATATAGGGGATATGTCTTTGTTAGGACCGGATTATGGAAGCTTTGGAGAAGATGAGTTTGATAAAAGAGAGGTTGAAAACGACCCAAAGTAGATAAAAGTCCTACTCCGATGTAAGGAAAAGAGATCTTGAGTTTAATATTGGTGACTGGATTTACATAAAGGTCTCACCCATGAAGGGTCTAGTTTGGTTTCTTATGGGTCCTTATAGATTTTTGAGGAGAATTGGTAAGGTCGCCTATGAATTAGAGTTTCTTATGGATATGAACATGCTTCATCCGGTCTTCCATGGGTCGATGTTGAGAAAGTGTATGGGTGACCCAAGTGCTATAGTGCCCTTAGAAGTTGTGGGTTTTGTGGAGGATAATTTGAACTATGAGGAGGTACCGGTGGAGATATTGGATAGGCAAGTGAAAAGGTTGAGGAACAATGATGTAGCATCCGTTAAGGTCCTTTGGAGGAATCAACAAGTTGAAAGTGCCACATGGGAAACCAAAATGGACATGAAAAAGCGATATCCATATCTCTTCCACTCTACTCAAGCTAAAGGTAATAACGTAAGTCCCATCTATGATTTCAAGTCTTAAGTTTCAGCCCTTATGTCATATTTGCATGTATTCATGTTCATAGTAACAAGTTTATAGTGATTTTTGACATTTATGTTGACACTCTATGAAAGTGATGTTTAAGTGCATTCATGTTGGGCTAGAAGTCAAATGATTTCATCTCTTACGCATGTTTCTTTAACATTCAGGGATGAATGTTCCTAAGGGAGAGATATTGAAACACACCTCATGTGCTTCAGAATGCCCCATAATCATAATTTTCATATATATCAAAATTCGTGTATGATTTCAAAAATCTGTCTTTGTATTCTTGATCAGGGGGCAAAATTGAGTGGGTAATGGGTATAACCCAGATTTTAGAAGATCTGTAGTGAAAAATAATTTTTGCTAATTTTACGAATTCGAATGGCTGTGGGCACCCAGGTCATGACGTGCCTGGGATGCGCATTAGTATAATTGGTGCCTCCGCGTTTGGTCCGCATTGTACTAGGGGTGTGGAATAGTGCATTTCATGCCCTATTTTTCCAGTCTTAGTTCAAGGGCATTGGGGTCATAACCCAATACCCATTTGAATGTGAAATCTTCCATACTTAGTCATTTTTCAACTTTAGAACTTACAAAACTCTCTCTAAAATCTCTGCAAGAGTTTATCAAATCTCTCATTCAAATTTAGGGATTTCAAGCTCAATTTTGGAACTCAATAACCCATCTCAAGCTTCAAGTTTTCCCCAACTAAATTTCAAGAAAATCCAAGTTTAAGGTATGTGGGTCTTCATCCATGGGTCCTTTCAACCATGGAGCCCAACCTTCTATTTTTCTGAAAATTGCATGATTTCAAGTTGTATTACTCATGGGTATCTCCTATTATGAATTATAAATGTAAATTATGTTAGGTTTTATCAACTATTGATTGATTATGCATGAACTTTCTTAATCACATACTATGAGTTGATTTAAATCTATTGAAGTTATGCATGATGTGAACTATGAAGACCGTGAACTATTATGAATTTTGAGGTGAATTTCAAGATACCCAAAATGAGGGTTTTATTACTATATTGATGGGTTAATTTTGTAGTAATACTCTTGAGTTGCATGATTTTGAACAAGTATTATGAACCCACCATGTGTTTGACAAAATTATATGATAAGAATTCTTTAGTCATTGATGAGTTTCTGCTAGCTTTTTGAACTCTCTAAGAAAAATAACCTAACAACCTATTTATAATGTTTAAAATACATGTCCTAAATAAAATAGGATAACTAGGACGGTTCACTTCACGAACTGCTTTACAGGTCAAATTATGTTCCACAACCCGTAATCGGGCTTACAGGTGACAAGTTGAGCTATATTTCATGATTTTACCCTCTAGCGAGCCATTCATATCAAGTTGAGGGATGAAGCATGATTATTATTTTAACCTCATGTTCAAGTTCAAGTAAGCTCACTAGAAGAGATCAAGCATTTAATGAGCTACTCATGTCAAGATACCATGTCTCTTCCAAGTTATTCATGTTATGATTAAAGTTATGATCATTTCAAGTATTCTGTAGGATTGGACTTAGCACCTATTGAGGCTTAAGATAGGCGCTCGATAGAAGGGGTCCTTATATAAAGTCTTTAGTCTCTAAACTATGTGCCACCATAAGATTATATTATTTCCCTAAATAGGTTGTGCTACTGGATCCATCTAGTTCATGTTATCATGTTTGGTTTGCCTTAGCAAGTACACCACACTTTTCTAGGGGGTGTCTTACCTAGTCAACTTACCAAAGGGGTGTTATGCCTTCGATTCCAAGTAATAGCTCGCTTAGTCTATGTCAGTTAAGGTCTCTTCCTACATATGTATGATATGTTATGCAAGTTAAATGTTATCATGTTTGGTTTGCCTTGGCAAGTAGACCACACTTTTCTAGGGGTGTCTTGCCTAGTCACCTTACCGAAGGGGTGTTATGCCTTCGATTCCAAGTAGTAGCTCACTTGGTCTATGTCAGTTAAGGTCTCTTCCTACATATGTATAATGTGTTATGCAAGTTAAATGTTTTACATGCATGTTTTATTACAAGTATTGGTCATACATGTCATATTGAGAATATATCCATTGTCAATATTTATGAATTTTGAATTGATTGGCTTAGGTCTTTGTTGCATTGTACCCTGCATATTTAGTACATTCAAAGTACTATTGATACTTTATGCCTATACTTTATGCCTATATGATGTTACCTCCTCCTCATGGCTAGTTTGGTTCTTGAAGAAAGCATTTGGTGAGTACTCCACTTTGAGGACAATATCTATTTCGTTCATGCTATGTTAGGACTTGTTCATTATGTTGGATACTTATTACCATGAGGGTGAGTTTGGGAAGGGTCTTGGCCCCACTCAATTATAACATGGAGGTGTTGTTGGATACTATGTTTGTATATTTTATGACCTCGAATCTTCTTGTGCTTTTATAATAATCAAAGACTTCCCTTAGTCCCACTTCCCCTTTTACTAAATGACTTTTGTTATTGTCTTATTTTACTTCTGTAAAAAAGGATGTGTACATGACATGCTAAGAGGCTTGTTTGGGTTGTCTCTGGACTTACCATTTGTCATATCACATCTAGGCCCTAGGCTTGGGTTGTGACACTAATGCAAGTGTTTAAACCAATATGGAGAGCAACTAAGGTATTCTGTTCCCCTTGATTCCCTAACATAGTATCACCGGATGACCTAATGCTTTTCTAGTGTATAGCATGCAAGATGGTAAGTTAAGTTCATCAAACCCGTTGGCCCAGTCGAGAGGTGAATTTCACTATGTGACTTGGCCAATCTCTGTAATGTGACATTACTTACCCTTACATATTGTCCCAGTATAACCTCCCCTTAGCCTAGTTCGATCGATTAGACGAGAACATATCAATCGGATCCTATTAATTTATCTCTTTTCCTATTAGTTACTACCTTGCTCCAGTCAGTAACACTAGGATAATTGTTAAACTTCTTCAGTCTAGGGAAGTACCACTCAAAAAAGGCCTTCTGCAAGTCTCTTATTTATTACTACCTTGGTCCAGTTAGTAACACTAGGCGAGTTCTAATGTTGGCCACCACTAGAAAACATGCAAAACGAAGAGAGTTAATTAATACATACATGCACACTTTCTAAGAATTATGATTTATCTGATTTTACTTTGTTAGTTCTTCATGGTTCCCATAATCCTTATTATAGATTTCGCTACTCATGGTTTGTGTAGATGCTAAACTTATGAATTTGAATAACATAATAGAGGTGAATTATCCGATTTTAGCTTGTTAGTTCTTCATGGTTCCCACAAACCTAGCTATGGATTTAACTACTCATAAGTTGTGTATATGTAAAATTTATGAATGTAAATAACATAATAGAGCACTTACACAATTGAATTAAGCACAAGTAAATCCAAGCTTCAATGAGAATCATAAGATTGTAATTAGAAAATCAAATCAAAGTGTACAAGTGTTTCTCAAAACTCTCCAATGTTTTCTCTACTCTATCTCATTATTTTTCTGCTAGCTTTTTGAACTCTCTAAGAAAAATAACCTAACAACCTATTTATAATGTTTAAAATACATGTCCTAAATAAAATAGGATAACTAGGACGGTTCACTTCACGAACTGCTTTACAGGTCAAATTATGTTCCACAACCCGTAATCGGGCTTTCGTACTTAGTTGCTGCAAAACTGGACTTGTGTTCTGCGATACCCCTCTATGGCCCATAAAGTGTTCTATGATCGATAGAGGGGTTTGTCTAATGAAACTTCAGAAAGTCTTCCTTCTCTGATCCTTAGGGTACGAGACTTGATCTACAACTCGTAAAATGATTGACGACCCATCTGCATGTTCGTAAATCAAAATTTAGAAATCTACCCCTCACTTGAATTGACCACAAAACCTCCTTCAGGGCCCATAAAATTTTCTATGACCCATGAAGGGTCTTGTACGTCCTCAAAACTAGCAACTTCTGCATATTCTTCCAAAAATTAATGTCAACCTTGAAATCCCACAAACAAAACACAAAAACACATAAAACCCACTAACATCACATTAAGAACACATGATTCCAAGTTTTAAGCATCAAAAGTGTTGTATTTTGATAGCACATCAACACTTTCAACTTAAAGTTGTTGCTTGTCAAATAGTGATGGACTCAATCTATATTAGTATAGTAACACACAAACCTCAACCTAATGACATACATCACATCAATGTTAACCGCAGACACGCACACTACTTTTCATAAAACAATCAGATAGTAATTTAGCAAACCAATACAGACTAATGTATGTGAAAATACAACTATAATAAGTGAGACACTATCAATAAGCCATAATCACCGAATAAGTCTGATTCGAATAATGCAATGCAAGTGCCCTCCTAGAAAGAAGTCTTATATCTCACTCAATGATGTTTTCATGTATAATCTCGGGACTATGCAACATCACTTACTCTCATAAAAGATATTCATTTATTATGCCCAATACCATAGGCTTGTCCCTATACTCATGACTAAGACCTTTGACTACTTGGACTAGGATCACTTTAGGACTTTATAGGCTTGTAACATATGCTTAAGGGGCTTTAGTATGATATTATACGAACATAGTGACTACAGTTTTCCATACTTTTTCCCTACCAACCACTTTTACTTTCACTCCGTTCTCCCTTTTATCCTATTTCAAGCTTTTCTGGGTGCTTTCTTTTCATTTTTCAGCTTTTTCCGTTGTTTTTACACTTTAATTTTTCTTTTTAGATCATAACTAAGGCTTAACTTAATTTTCTTGCACCTAGTATATGATTTTTCTCCCCTTTTTCCATGTATCACTAACTTTCCCCCTCATTTTGTGATTCATCCTTACACCAACCACCCTTAACTTAGGCTTTTACCCTGAGTTGAGGTGCACATTATCCGTTCCCAGAATCAGGGCCACTTTTGGTAGCCACCCTCAACTTAGGCTTTTTGCCTTAGTCAAGGTGCACAATGTTCAAGGAAGGACCAGAGCCAATTTCAGGATTTTACAAGTAACAATGCTAGGTCACTTAGGTTTTTACAAAGAATAAGGGATTTTCTGCAAATTGTTTTAGTCATTTAAGCGATGTGGACTTTTAAGAACAATGGCCTAAGATCCTTTCCTTATCCAATTAATTTACTGTCTAACTTAGAGTAACAGGGCATGTTCTGAATTAGCAGACAACACATAAATTTTTCAAATTAAGCTCACAGTCACATGACACTGATTACATTATCAATAAAAGACATTCAGATCGTGTATTTTAT
>DF357457.1:6398-85897 GCA_000787875.1 Solanum virginianum | reverse complement strand
TAAGGAAACCAAGGTCGGAACTTTAATAGAGATGGAGCTTACAGACACAACAATGGAGGTTTCTATGATAGGAACAGAGGAGTAGAGAGAGATTCAGATTGGGGTCGCAGAGAAGGCTTCAGCAATGGTCCTTATGTGCCACCAGATAATCATGATGCAGGTGCAAGAAGTTCCAAAATTGAGGAGATATTTGATCGCCTGTTAAAAAAAGCTGAGACACAGGATGAGATTCTGAGGGGTATGAGATCAGAGATTTCAAGTATAAATTAGGAAATAAAGTCCCACTTAGTGGCTATCAAACAGCTTGAACAACAGTTCGGTCAAGTGTCAACTCAACTTAATTAGTGTCAAAGGGGGACGCTGCCTAGTAACACTGTTCAGAATCCTAAAAATGAAGGGTAGTGTACGATGGTTATACTTGGGGTAGAAAAGGCACAGTTTATATGCTAGTTAATGAAGAAGATGCTCGAGAGTAGATGGATGCATCAAAGGATATAGAGAAAGGAGATAATTATGGCAAGGGTAGGGTGAGTTAAGGATCTGATGTGCTACAGAAGTTGAAGCCCATTCCTAGGCCTCATCCTCCCTTCCTTCAAAGAGTCAAAAAGATGGAGGAGGAAGGAAATTTCAAGCACTTTCTCTCCATGCTAAAATAACTCTCCATCAATATCTCTCTCATTAAGGCATTAGAGAAGATGCTAGGGTATGCTAAGTATATGAAGGGCTTGGGCATTAAAACATGCACTTTGAGTTAGGAGCTCTCTCTAGAGCTTTACCGTTGTAGTGCTATTGCTATGAGGTCCTTGGTTCAGAAACAAGAAGATCCAAGTGCTTTCACTATACTTAGTACCATTGGAGATGTGGAGTTCATAAGGGCATTATATTATCTCGGTGCCAACATTTATCTGATGCCTCTTACGGTTTAAAACAAGCTTAGATTAGGAGCCCTTACCCAACTAGCATGCGGTTGTTAATGCAGATCGCACTGTGAAAAAGCCTATGAGGATACTATATGATATGCTAGTAAAAATTGAGAAGTTTATATTCCCTACAAACTTTATGGTCCTAGATTAAAAAGTGGACTTAGATATCCCAATCATCTTGGAAAGACCATACCTAGCTACTAGACAACCACTAGTGGATATTGAAGCTGGTCAACTTAGGTTTAGATTGAATAATGAAGAAGTCATCTTTAATATCTGTCAATCCATGAGGTGTTCAGATGATTTAAATAGTGAATTCTAGGCAATTGGTGAAGTCTAAGTAACCAATTTGTTTAAGTCATATCATGAGAATAAATCAGATGCTACTTGGGAGGCAACCCAATGTTTTTTTGATATAATAGTATAGTTATAGGTTTATTTTCAATTTTTGCATTCATAGATAGTTTGTGTTCTTGTATTTTGATTGTAATTTTGGACATTGGGATGGTTGTGTATAAGGAAAGAGTGTTTTCTAGAAAGAATATGTAGCTATAGGACAAAATCAACCTTTTTGGCTGACAAAAGCATTAGGAAGTGTCTCTATGACTAGGTCTACGAGCAGTATAACACTACATAACTCGTACCCTATCTTGTAGAGATTTTCAATGAGCAAAAACATTATACACTTTAATCCATGAGCCCACTTTATGATCTATAGATCAATATACAGGTCGTGAATGCGGCTCATGAACTCCAAGTAAGTTCCCTGAAAAGTTTTCTAAGTGTTGAGGTCTCTACGAGCTGTAAATCACTTTACGACTCATAGACAGGTCCATGAAACTCAGTCTTGAAACCTTGTATTTGGATGTTCAACAAAACCATGGTTTACGGGCCATAAAATACTCTACGACCCATAATTAGGATTTTGAGACTCCAGGTCTATTAAATTTCAGTTGACCCGATCAAGGTATAAATAATGGGGTCAAATTATTTTGACCTCATTCTTAACCTAATTTACCAAATTGATCGAAACATCCCCCCTCCATTAATTCGACCACCGATAGCAACAAAGACCCTATTTTCTGATGACATTCTGGCAACCTAGGGTTTAGTGCCCCTTCATCTTCTTCAACTTAATCACAAATCTTTGTAAGTTTTCAATTAAATTAAAACCTTTAATTTTCCTTGTTTTGGATGATTGAATTTGACATTGTGTTGGGAATGGTGTTTACACATGAAATCAATGTTTGATATTAATTTATATCATTATAAATGAGTTGCCTATGTTTGAATAATTGTCTAAATCTGAAATTAGGTATCATTGCCTTGATTACATGTTTTGAATAGTTATTTGTACCTATTCATTCACCCACCACGTGTGATTAACTGATTTTGTGTGTAAATTGGTGGCTGATGACATAGGTGCGTAATCTTGTTGAAAATTTAGCATAGGTGGTCAAAATTGTTAGGGTAATTAGGTTTAATCACTTTCGATGTGGTATGAGTGTTGTAAAAAATGATTGGGGGTATTGGAGGTAGTATGTAAATCATGTGAGTGTGCGTGTTTTTGCTTCGATGCTGGTAATATATTTTTTGAAAAAAGTCATTTGGGTTCCATGTGATGGACTTAGAAACTCAGGGAATTGAGTTTTCCTGTCCATGAGTGGCTTTTATGGCCTATCGATTATTCTACGAGTCGTAATGGCCCCTCGCGCAAAATTCTAGAAACTTGAAGTTTCTAAGTATCCATCGGACGAGATGTTCTACAGGTTGTAGGTTGTTAGAACCCGCATTTTCTGTGCATTGGAGTAATTAGGAAAAATTAGGGCTAATGTGATATTTTTGGAAAATTTGGGACTAAAGTGGTATTATTGGAAGTTTGGGGACCAAAGTGATATTTTTAGAACATTTGGGACTAAAGTGGCATTCTTGAAACTTGGGGTCTTGAAGCTTCCTTGTGGGACCCATTTGATATTTGTTGTAATCTAATTGGATCAAGTGTTTTGTTGACCCCACCCTTGACCAAGACTTGTATCTATATATATTTAGGGGTGCTTACTTATTCTTCTAACATCTCTACACTTAGAAGATTCAAGAAGCCAAGGTGAGAAAACTCTAGAGAGGGGTTCGGCCTACATGGTGAGAATATGTGAAATTTTCTTCAAGTTTTCTTCTTATATATATATATGCATATGTGTATAAGATCATTCCCTTATCTTCTGGACCTAGAAAATTCAAGAATCCAAGTTGAGAAAGGCTTAAGAGGGTTTCAGCCAAGACCCAAGGGATTTGAAATTCTTGTTTCTTCATTTCACAAATTAATTGTTGGTATTACTCCACTATATTGAGTCCCCTAAGTAGAGTGGAGGTGTTATTTAGGCAAGAAAACTTCTCTTTCTTCAACTTTGGCAAGTTTAGCTCATTTAAGGAGTTGGAGTAGTAAGGTAAGCATTAATTTTGTTTTATGCATTATTAAGGTGCTATGTATGTTGTAGTATGTTGAAACGAAAGAAAATCATGGAAACTTGAATGTTAAAATTGAGTTGTGTGTATAGATGGTGAAGCCATGTGGTGTAGTATATGTTAAATTGTGTTGTATTGTATTGAAATTTTTGAATTGTTGCTTAAGTGGTATACTATGGTCATTATATGGTGAAGCAAGGATTTGGAAACCCTTTACATGTTTATGTGGAATATTAGGGTTAAATAAGTACATGTATGTTCTATGTGGTTATATTGTATTGAAATTATGAATTTATGTTTAATTAGTATGAATATGATCATGATGGGGTAAAGAAAGTATTGGAAGTCCATTTTTATGTTTATGTGGAGTGTTGGGGCCAAATGAGTGTATGGATGTTATATACTATTATGTTATGATGGAATGATGCTTAGTTAGCATGATGTAATAATTGTAGTGTGAAGAAATGGATGGAAATCATCTAAATGTATATGTTAGTGTTGCTGTTCAATTTTTATAAATGTGATAAAGTGATGGTATTTAGTGTTATTCTTGTTATAGTGGCATTGGAAATGATTGTTGAAGTTGTTGGGTTGTTGTTGTTGTTGACTAAAGTGAGCCGAGATGGAATCTCAGGGTAGCATACTTTTAAGGGGAAGTGCTGTTGAATTTTTTATAGAATTAAGGGTAAATTTGGAATTGAACGCCAAGAAGTGTTATCTAATTGTTTGATATGGTTATGGATTAAATGTAGACTTTGGGCATCCTGAAGCTTGAGTGGAATTGGGCTTGCATTTGGAGTAATTTGGAGCAAGTCTGAGGTATGTAGAGCTATCTTATTCTTTTTGGCATGACTTAGAAAATTATGGGTTATGGTTCGAACTCTATTCCCGCAATTCGAGCCTGTGTTCAGTCCGTAATCCTTCTTTGGCACTCTTATGTTTTTAAAGTTTGTAAGTTACAAGATTATGGGAAATTTGGTAAATTTTGAAGGAATTTATTCTTTATGGATTTTTAAACTTCAACGTCCGTAACTTCTAATAAAACACTCGGTTTGCTTCGAAAACCCTTTCGAGTTTCTCGTAGGAATTTGTATGACTTAGGATAAGTATGTAAAGCATTTGTTTTATGGCATGACTTAGTAAACTTAGCTAATGTTATGAGTTTCGTGAGATCCCTCTTCCTTTGCACTTTGGGTTCAAATATACTCTATGTTCGTTTCTTGGTATACTTATAGAAATTTAGCTATTGTGAAATCTGAATCTTTTATGCTCTGTTATCATGGCAACATTTAGACATTTGGAGCGAGTTCCTTGGGAAATAAGCTGCAGAACTTTAAATGTAGTTGGCAGAGATGGTATTCCAGTGAGGTACTCAATAGTTGAAGACTTTGATGTATGATTGAAAATGATTTGTGGTTGTTGATGATTCAACTGGTCTTAATATTCTTAGGTTTGTATTAGGATCTTCTGAAAAGTAACACGAAACGTATACAACCAGGATGGTGTTCAAGTGTTGGGTTGGATGTCCCATAGTGATATCTTTGATGGAGTAGTTAAGTAAAGAGTAACCTGCAGTAATTAAACTTATTCCTGTGAACTTGTCTTTGACGTATTTTGTGGTTACTGCCAAGTTTAATACATAATGAGGAACTGGTGGGCTAACTCAATTAGGAGACCAAGTACATTTGCCCAAAAAAATAATAAATAAATAAAAAATAAAAAAAATAAAGAAGGAGAAACCAATTAGTAGATACTTATGTTACATTCTAAGTTCATTTTCATGTAAGGTTAAAATCCATGAGTGGTATGAGTTTGAAAGGAAGTTAGTTAGTTTGGAAAAAACTATAGGTTCTAATTGTCCCGAAAATGTAAACACTGATAACTTTGATAGAATTTAGAGTAAATATTATTTTGATGTTGCTTTACTGATACAAGTCTTAGAAATCATGGTTCGTTTACCTTGTTGCTCATAGAATCTGTATGAAAATGGAGAGTGGGAATTTGAATAGTAGCGCTAGAGTTGTCTGTATTGTTGGGTTTAAATGCCATGGTTCGTGTGATGTGTCTTTGAAGTTTGTAATGTGACAGAATGTATCATAGCTATTATTTCGATCTCATGAATGACCTTGTCTTTGCATGTGAACATTTTATTTATGTTTGGGGTTTATGATAATGATTTTGACCTTATATATATATGTTTTGATGTTGATATTGCAGCTGGGCATGACTCAGTTATTCAAGCGGTCCAGGGTTGGTATGTTGACATTATGCCTGGGCGCGACTCGGTTATTCAAGCAGTCCAGGATTTGGTTGCACCTGGGCGCGACTCGGACAATTCGGGCGGTCCAGGATGTATCCTTAGTGGGCGTGACTCGGTAATTTAGGCTGTCCAATAGTGGGCGCGATCCGGTAATTCGGGCGGTCCAATGGTGGGCGCGATTCGGTAATTCGGGCGGCCCAACATTTGCACTATGTCATTTTTGCATTAGGAATTGTGAGTATGGTTGATATGTGACGGAGATTTGAACTCTCTGGTAAGATATTGTGGTATGGCGCAAGTCTGGAGTTCGCCGTTATTCCTGTACGTTATGAATCAGTTTGATATTTCAAAAAACAAAAGAATATTTTGATGTTGTATATGCGTTTGACTTCCATACTCCCGTGGTAAATTATTACCCTGGTTTGGATTCTTAAAAGTAAGCATTTTAATATTTTGGTTATCATTTAAATTATCATGATTCTATTGCAGTTATTACTCTGTTGTACATTTTGTGCATTCTGCTTTACATATTGGGTACGTATTCCATACTGACCCCCAGTATTTCGGGGGGCTGCGTTTCATGCCCGTAGGTGCAGCCATATAAGTGAGAGACCCTCCAGCTTAGGATCCCTGACTGCAGTGTGAAGTGCTCCTTCTGCTTCAAAGAAAACACTTGGTATATATACACCCAGTTCTCTATTTTTACATTTCTGTACGTTAAGGGTACAGCGGGGCCCTATCCCATCTTCTGATTCTGTTAGTCTATATAGAGGTCTGTGGACACCTGTGCATATGGGTTAAGGTAGTTTGCATGACTATGTAGGTATGCTATGTTTGTTGGGCGGTTTAACTGCAGCGGTGACCTTGTCGCCCCGCATGTCTATAAATATATATACTTGTACTGTTGTTGGGACGTTTCTGTATGCAGGTGGGTAGTCAGTAAAACAGAGGAAACTCTACCAAAATTTCTATAAATAAGTTAGTATTATAATTGGAATTTGGCTTAGTAGTTGTGTCTGAGTGCTCCAATTGGGCACTAGTCACGGTCCACGGGGATGGGTCATGACATAGATCACTTCACAACTCATAGATAGGTCTCGTAGACCCTTGCCTGCAATAGATATACTCATTGGAAATCTCTACTATCCAGTCTATGACTCGTAAACTATTTTATAAGTTGTACCTTATCTCATGGATTTTTCCATTGACAAACATTATTTGAACCATTCCTTTATGGATGCTTCTTATAGCTCATAGTATCCACTACGGCCTGTAAAGGTATTTCATAGAACCTTTCTACAACTTAATTAAGATGATTCCTGCATTCCACTTTTTAAGTTGAGGGGCTAACCATAGTACATATATGTTCATATTTCAGGTACTATGGCCCCAAAAGCTAAGTACGATGAGATCAGGGCCCTACAAAGGAGGCTTAGAGATGAGTCTTCAAATGATAGGCAGACCACTACATTGAGTGACTAACTAAAGGAGTTGGGCATCAACCCAAACCCAAATGTGGATCGGCCATAGACTAGAGCCACTTCCAGAGCTGAGAAGACTCAGAAACTCCTTGTTTGCACTCCCTAGTTTGAGGAGGGAGGCAACAACGAGAGCAATCTACCACATATGACTCTATCTAGAGAGGAGAGTAGCTGTGAGGACAGTTTAGAGACAATATCCTCCATCGCACCCCGATCATTACCATCTCCACCTGACAACCTTACCAGTCGATGGTGTATCATGGGTATATGTGACATCTAAATAGAGGGCCAACGTTACACTGAGTGGGGTAAGCTAACCCTCTCCATATATGAGGAGCCTCGAGTCATATTTAACAGACTCAATTGTGTCCTTCATCTCCAGGACACGATGATTCGCTACGGGCTTTAGTGGCTTATGCACTCGTTAGAACGATACTCCCTGACCATGGTGAGAAAATTTGATACTTCCTATGCAGCCACAATATACAACACACTTCCCAAGGGGAAAAAGCCCCTCACTCAGCTAGACTGACCGAGACGAGATTGAGGGGCCGATAGGTGGATATATCGGAGACCACCATCCACCATATTCTTTTTGGATTGAAGTTCCCTTCCCTAAGATCCACCATAGAGTTTGACTATAGGGTGAGGCTGACTAGGGACCCCCTCATTATGAGAGATCTTATGCAATGAACCACCTAGATGAGATACGTGGATGGGTCTATTACTGAGCAGGGTCCAAAACCTGCTTTGATCGCTACTTACTCGGAGCCTATTGTCAAGGCTTCACTCAATTTTTCGGCCAAGTTTTGGTGGGCGATTGTTTGTTCATGCATCTGGCCTATACTTGCTAATAATACAGTGATGTTAGAGCGTGCGATTTTGGTTGCCAGCATCTTAGTTAGCTATGATATTTATTGGGCTTATGTGCTGCTAAAATTCAATATTTTGATTCTTGTAACAAGGAATTTTGTGTATTCTCAATGTGATATTAGTTGATTTTATGTAATTTTGTGTTTATATTTGTCGAATTATAAGGTAGCCTTGATTTTGGGGAAAATTGCAGAAGTTGCTAATATTTGCTATTATACGAGACCTTTCGATGGCTGCAGATCATTCTACAGGCCATATGGTGGTTTCGTGAACAATTTTAGTGAGGGATATTTTCTGAAGTTTATTCTATGAATATAGAAATGAGCCACAGAAGGTTTTGTGAGTCGTAGAAGATGGTTCATGCACTAAGAATCAGAGATTAGGACTTTCTGAAGTTACATCAGATGAAAACTCCGTTATGGTTGTAAAACACTTTACGAGTCCAAGAGGGTTATCGTAGAGTTAAATTTTAAATTTCCAGCAGCTGTGTACGAGACCCCAATTACAGGCCATGGGATGCAATTTGACTAGTAAAAATCTTTTGTATGGCGTGCCAACCAGTTCTACTATTTTGTTTAGAAGTTGTATTTTAATTATTATAAATAGCTATTTTAGGTTATTTTTAGAAGTTTTCGCCTAGTACTCAAAGAACTCAGTATTTAGAAAGAGAAAATTGTAAGATCATATTGGATAGTCTTTGTTTGAGTTTTATCTTTAAGCTAATGATTCTTACTGAAATTGGATTTGCATGTTCTTAATTCTATTGTACAAGTGATCAATTATGTTTTCTCAATCCATAATTCTAGCATCTATACAAAGCATGAGTAGCTAAATCCACATCTAGGGTAGTGGGAACTATTAAGAACTAACAAAGTAAAATCAGATAACTTATAATTCTTAGAAGAAGTATATGTATATATTAATTAAATTTCTTCGTTTTGCAATTTTTCTAGTGGTGGCCAATATTAGAACCTGCCTATTGTTATGACTTGACAAAGGTAGTAATGAATATGAAAAGAGATTAATTAACAAGATTCGATTGATGTGTTCTCGTCCAATCAACCAAACTGGGCCAAGGGGAGGTTGTACTGGGATTGATTGGTAAGGATTAGTAATGCACACTATGGAGATAGGCCAAGTTGCATAGTTAAATTCACCTCTCACCTTTGATCAAAGGGCTTGGTGAACACAACTTACCATCCTACATGCTATATATTATAAAAGAATAGATTATCTGGTGATACTAAGTTGGTGAATTATGGAAATACAACACCCTACTTTCTCTCTGTATTGAGTTCTCTCTTATGTTGGTTAGTTTAGTTCTATTTTCTATTGATTATTGCAACCCCTCCACCCCTGCCCCTGCCCCCACCCCTGAGCAAGTAAGTTGGTTAACAATTCGAATTACAATCAGTGAATTCTCTTAAGTGTATGTATTCTCTGTGGGTTCAATCCTATCATTTGTTAGGTTTTATTTTTTGACAACGATAGCTTTATCCTCTAAAAAAGAGGTGTAAATTGGGTGACATCAAGATTTTGGCACCTTTGCTGAGGAATATAGCTAAACTTAGTGAATCTATAAGTAATTTGATTATTAATCCCTATTTGTGTTATTTTACTTGGGTTTGTTATTTTTGTTCTATTTCAGGGTCTAAGTATAGTGTATACCCAACACTCAGATTCAAGGCAATTGCTTAACTCCGTTTGATCCAGAGATCCACAGAACGTTGAGAAGATATTGGGCTACCTGGGACTCTTACTGGGGTCGTTACGGACCCACTTATATGATTTTTTAGGAATGTCATGTCGAGCCCCATAGAGCGCTAGAATCTGTGGGCTAACACCCACAGAAAATTGCCAAAATCGCCTGTTTAGGCTTCTTTGGCCCATAAAATCCTACCAGTCCTTCGCCAACACTGCCAGGAAACCTGGGCCTCTTGTCGGAATACCCAAAACAATGCCAATAACGCGGTAAATGTAGCATTGGATCAGAATAATAATGAGGATGCTGAGAATGAGAAACCATTTCCTCCGAAGCACATTACTCTATAGCCTCAAGATTTCAATGCCAATGCTTACTAGTGGATCAATACAGACTAAATCCTTTGACTATCGAGGTGATTAGAGTTATTGTGTTGCCAACACTATCGACATACATAAAGTTCATAGTCTTGAGTGGGTTACATAAGATGTTGAAGACTCGTGGGGTATTTGCAAGCTTACCATCAGAAGGATCCTCATAGGCACCTACACAATGTAGCATTCGTGTGCAAGAGTGCGATGGGAACAAAGAATCTATCTATAGATGTTGTGGGACTATGTGTCTTGCCATTGCCTCTTACAGGCAATGCATCATTATGGCTATCTGATCTTTCACACAGTTCGATCACTAGTTGGGTAGTCTTGCCGAAGGCCTTTTTGGAGAGTTATTTCCCTAGATCGAAAAAGCCCAAGTTGAAGGTCCAAATCAACAACTTTGAGCAATTTTCTGGTGATTCAATCAACATTACTTCTGAGCAGTTCACCAAATGTTGGAGGAGCATCCATGACCACAAGATAGTTAACAATGCTTTGGTGGAGATGTTGTACCGTGCCCTTGATGAGAACAGTCAGGCATATGCTGACACTATCATGAGGGGAATGTTGTTGGATCAACAATTTGCAAGGATTGTAGAGTGAATAGAATTAGTGGTCAAGACTAATCATGCATGGGGGTAGAAAGATAGAGCGTCTACCAAAAGTTCATGCGCTGTCATTGTTAGTTCGGAGCAAGCCATGGTCAATGAACAAATTATGTAACAACTTGCCTAGATTCACACAGGTATAGAGGTGATTATAAAGCAGAACAAAGAGCGAGTGAATACAGTAGTTCATCTACCTCTACCTGTACCCATGTATGATGATGCATGTGTTGTTGCTGGTCAGATGGAAGGTTTCCGGAACAATGCCCAAGAGTCCAACTAGGACTATTAGCGCCAAGGTCAAGGAAACCAAGATAGGAACTTTAATAGAGATGGAGCTTACAGGGACAACCGCAGAGGCTACTATGATAAGAATAGAGGTCCAGAGAGATATACAGATTGGGGTTGTAGAGAAGTCTCTAGAAATGGTCCTTATGTGCCACCACATAGTTGTGACATAGGTGCAAGTAATTCCATAATTAAGGAGATGTTTCATCACTTGTGGAAGAAAGCTGAGACATAGGATAAGACTCTGAGGGGCATGGAATCAAAGATTTTGAGTATAAATCAGAAAATAGAGTCTCATTCTGTAGCAATCAAACATCTGGAAAAATAGTTTGGTCAAGTGTTGACTCAACTTAATCAGTATCAGAGGGGTACAATTCCTAATAACATAGTTCAAAATCCTAAAAACGAAGGCAGTGTATAGTGGTTACTACTCGGGGTGGCAAGAGCACCATTGATCCTCCCATGCAAGTTGATGAGGAAGATATTTGAGGAGAAATGGATGCTGCGAAGGATGCAGATATAGGAGAAGATTGTGAAAGGGTGGGTTGAAAGAATATGTTGATGCTCCACAGTCATTGAAGACCATTCCTAGGGCTCCTCCTCTTTTCCCTCAAAGAATAAAAAGGAGGGAGGAGGAAGGCAAATTATAGCACTTTCCCTCTATGCTGAAATAACTCTCCATCAATATCTCTCTCATTGAGGCATTGGAGAAGATGCTAGGGTATGCTAAGTACATTAAGGACTTGGTCATTAAAAAGAACACTATAAGTCAGGAGCTCTCCTAAGAGCTTCAATATTGCAGTGCTATTGTGATGAGATCCTTGGTTCAGAAGTGCGGAAATCATGGTACTTTCACCATACCCTACACCATTGGAGGTTTGGAGTTCGCATGAGCACTAACTGATCTAGGTTCTAAAATTAATTTGATACCCCTTGTGGTCTACAAAAAGCTTAGATTAGGAGTTTTCTGGGGATAATGTATGATGTGCTATTCAAAGTTGAAAAGTCCATATTCTCCACAGACTTTGTGATAGTAGATTGTGAAGTTAACTTCGATGTCCCAATCATATTAGGAAGACCGTTCTTAGCCAGTTGATGAACACTAGTGGATATGGAAGTTGGTCAACTCAGGTTTAGATTGAATGATGAAAAAGTCGTCTTCAATATCTGTCAGTCCATAAAGCACCCAGATGATTTGAAGAGTGATGTCTGGGCAATTGTTGAAGTTTAAGTAACTAATTTGTCCAAGTCATGCCACAACAACAAATCAGGCGCTACTTGGGAGGCAACCAATTATTTTTGATATGAAAGTATAGTTATAGGTTAATTTTAGTTTTATGATTCATAGGTAGTTTGTTTTCTTATATTTTGATTGTAATTTTAGACATTGGGATTGTTGCATATAGGGTAATAGTGTATTGTATGAAGAGTATGTAGGTACAGGACTAAATCTGCCATTTTGGCTGAGAAAAACATCAGGATGTGTCTCTATGACTATGTATACAGGCTGTAAAACACTATACGACAAGTACTACATCTCGCGGAGATTTCCAGTGAGCAAAAAATATATTCACTCTAGTTTATGAGCCAACTGTACGATCTGTAGATCAAACTACAGGTCATGTAAGGGGCTTGTGGAACCCAGGTAAGTTTTCTAAAAGTTTTGCTAAGTGTTGACGTGCCCAGGTGTGTTTTTTTTACCCCTATATGTTTTACTTTGCTTTGATTTAGTACATTGGGTACAATACACACCTATTTCGATGGGGTGTGGGTAGTTATGGGCCTCAATGAAGTTTGAGTAGCTTGGGTACATGACTATCCAATTTTTTATCCCGGAGTTTATTTGCCTGTTTTCTCTTTTCCCCGTGGATATTTACTTTCTGTTGAACCGGCACATTTAGGATGTTTAAATAGTATTTGTAGCATATATTATCAATACTTATGGTGTACAACATGTTTTTATGCTTTATTTGAAAAATGATACCCTCTAAAATTTTTATTAGTAGTTAGATATCAACCATGCATGTTTTGGTGTGTTACAATGTTTATTCAGATAAGTGAGGATAAATTGAGATAAAACGTATGATCTGAGAGTCTTTTGTTGATAACTTATCCAGTGCTATATCAGTATAAGCTGATCATGCTCAAGATATGCCTCTCTTTCCAGGTCACAGCGATCGTCAAAGTAATAAATCTAACCAAGGTTAAGGTCGAATCCCACAGTGAATACATGAATTTCCAAATCGGTTCACCAACAATCAATTCAAGTATTAACTAACTCAATCTCCCAAAAAAGGGAAAGAGGGGTTTGCAGTGATTAATAAGAAATTAAACTAAACTAACTAAAATGGAAGACAATCAATAATGGAGAGCAACATGGTATTGTGTTTCCCATGATTCACCAACTCAACATCCCCGGATATCATAATTCTCAACTAGAATATCGCATCCAGGATGGTAAGTTAAGTTCTTCCAATCATTTGGTCAAAGGTGAAGGTCGAATTTCACTATAAGACTTGTCCCATCTCCATAGTGCTCTAAACTAACCATTACCTATAGTCCCAGTCAATATCCCCTTGGTCTAGTTCGGTTGATTAGAAGAGAACACATCATCGAATCCTATTAATCACTCTCTTTTCTTATTCATTACCACCTGGATCGGGAAGGTAACACTAGGCGAGTTCTAATATTGGCCACTACTAGAAAACAAGAAAAATGATAAATACATGCAAATACTCATTCTAAGAATTGCAAATAATCCGAGTTTTTCAACTTAGATTCTCATGGTTCCCACAACCCCAAGTTGTGGGTTTAGCTACTCATGCTTTTGGGAAAATAATGAAACAATGAATAGAAAAGACATGTTTAATCATTTACACAAAAAAGGATTGATGGACAAAAAAAACCCAATTTGTATTGAGAATCACAAGATCGAAAGATAACTTGAACCCACAAGTGAATCTCTTCTCAAAAATTTATTCTCCAAAATTAAAACCCTAAAACTGTTCTAATTTTCGTGCATCCTCTCTGTGAAAACTATGCAAAAAACTATCAAAGACTGCACTTGATGACCTAATATTTATTATTTATAGTATTTACAAATAAGTCCCTAAATAAATTAGAAAACCTAGTCAACAGCTGCTATAACTCATAGAAAGGTTTACAAGTCTTAATTGGGCTTTTGTGTTCCGGTTCTTGAATCTTGGACTTCACTGATATGAAACATCTTCATGAGTCATAGTGTTATCCACGACTCGTATTGACCTCCCATAGTCCATATCTGTATCATTTGGTCCAATACTAGAAATCCCTAGAAACCTCCAAATACGACTCGTAGAAAGGTCTATGATGCGTAATGGCGTCTTGTGTGGTTGAACTTCAGTTTTGCTTCAACACTAAGAATCTCCATGAGAAAGCCTCTACGACTTGTAAATTAGGCTACAACTCATAGTGGGTCTCGTATATATTCGAAAATCACCAAAACCTGCAGCTTTTCCCAAAATAGTGACAACTTGCTTTTCCCTACAAAAATAAACACAAAAACATATAAAAACCATAAAAGTCACATTGAGAACATAAAAAATCTCAAGTTTTAGGCATCAAATATGTTGTATTTTGATAGCACATCAACACCTTCAACATAAAATTGTTGCTTGTCCTCAAGCAATGACTCAATCTAACTAGATAACACACATATATCTTATGCACTTCAGGCTCAGGTATCCAAACCGACTTTTCAAAACAAGACCAGATAGCTATTTCGCTAACCAAGACATAATGATGCATCTGATAACACCACTATGTCAAGGAAGAGAATATCTATAATCCACAATCATTGATTAAGTCAAGTGCTAACAATGCGATATAGATGCCCTCACAGAAAGAAGTCCCAAATCACACTCTCCATGATGATTTCAATATTAACACTAGGACTCTACAAATATACTTGTACTTAGAAAGATATTCATGCACATTGGCTAATACCATAAGATTTCCCATATACTCATGATTCAGATTTTCAACTAGCCAGATTAGGATCACTCTAGGACTTTCTAGGCTTGCAACGTAGGCTCATGGGGCTTTGGTAGGGCATTTGTTTTAAACATAATGACTAAAGACCATCCTTGAACCACGTTTTTCAGCATTTTCACCTTACCAACTCCATCATTAAACCTTATTCTCCCTTTTTCTTCATATTCAAGCATTTTCGGGTATTTTTTTCTCATTTTTTAGCTTTTGCCTCATTTTCACCATCATTTTGCTTTTAATATCAAGTTAAGGCATCTTTTTGTTTCTTTCACCCAAAACATGATTTTCTTATCTTTCCCAAGTCACCAACTTATTTTTGTTATTTTACCCCTACATTGGCTACCCTCAACTTAGGCTTTTGGCCTATATTAAAGTAAACAATATCTAATCCCCAAACCAAGGCCACTTTTGGTAGCCACCGTCAACTTAGGATTTTTTTCTTAAGTCAAGGTTCACAATGGTCAAGGATAGACTAGTGCCAATCTCAAGGTGTTTCACTAGACAAGGTTAGGCTAATTAGGTGTTAAGAAAGAAATGGTACATGCAACGCTCAAATATTTGGAACAAGGGATAAAACATCATTTGGTTGATTATTTTAGGCTAAAGTAGATATCAAGAAACTCATTGACCACCAGAACCAACTCAATGGGAAGGACTTTAGACTCCACATCCCTAATCCAACGAGATGATAAAGGCAACCCTTAAAAATCAACTTTTGGGTTTTAAGACAAGAAATGAGCCTACCCTTGACCACCATATTACAACTTTCCCACTCAAGAATGGCCTCAATAGGGAATTAGAATTTCACCCTATGGGTTCTACAATCAATGGAAGCATAATATACATGTAACCAATCCATCCCAAGAATAATATCAAAATCTACCATGTCAAGTTCAACAAAATCATAAAATAAGACTTTATGTAATATGGACACTAGACAATTTCTATAGACACTTTTAGCAACAATAGACTCATCAATAGGGGTAGACACCTCATTAGGTTCACACAACAATTCGGGACACACATAAAGCTTTTTGGCAATAAAAAGAGTAATAAAAGAGAGAGTGGCACCCGAATCTATCAATGCATACACATCATAATCATAAACCTTTGACATACTAGTAACAAGACCGGGCACCTCATTAACTCCATGCATTCCTTGGAGAGCATAGAAACTATTTTGCCCTGAAGCACCCCTAGTTGACCTTCTCTTGCCCTTTTGGCTGCATTAGCACATTGGCCTTGAGGATGACTATCTCCACCCTTTTTTTGAGCATCAGGACAATTAATAACTTTGGGAACCATTCCACCACATCCAAAACAAGCATTAGAATTTTTTAAACATGGGCCACCACAGTTTTTCCCAAACTTTTGGCACTTAGGATTGATCATCCCACTATTGCCACCTTGGAATCTTGGGTTATCATTAGCAAATATCTTGTTACGAGCATTGGAAGACCCTTGGCCTTGGAAGTTGTAGCCTTGAGGAAACTGGCCTCCCTTGGATCCTTGGAAACCACCTTCAAATTAAGCCCTCTTGGACTCACCACTTCTTCTTTTTCTAAGCTTTTCCTCCTCTAGTTGTTTGGCATATGTCATCAGCCGAGACAAATCCATATCACTCACTAGCATAGCGGTATGACACTTCTCATTAACCATGCCGGATACTCCCAACAAAAATTTGTTCATCCTTGATCTAGGTTCGGCAACCAATTATGGAGCATACTTAGAGAGCCTGTTGAACTTCCGAGCATACTCCCTCATACACATAGAACATTGCTTAAGATTCATAAGTCCATCATCTTAGCCTCTCTCAACTCAATAGGTAAGAACTGATTATGGATGGCGGCTTTGAACTCTTCTAAAGGAATAACATTATCATTTCCCTTCTCTAACTTCCATTGAGTGAAGCAAATTCGGGCCACACCTTTGGGTTGGTAGGCTGTTATGCTTTCTCTTCTGAATTGACCCCCATAATAAATAGCACCTTATAAACCACATCGATGAATTCTTGGAGATCCTCATCCACCTTGGACCCATGGAACTCCGGTGGACTCATCCTTGTGAAATCCCTCACCCTTAAGGCCGGAGTAGTAGGATGAGGGGCTTGGGCCACTCGGTTCATTTAGTTGTTCATACAAATGGCCAATATTGTGAAGGCATCTTGAAACTCTTTTGGGATACCCCTCCATCTTGAGGAGCGGAAGAGGCCAATTACTCTTTGAGTGTATAGGCTCTCCTTTGCCTTCCTCTTGGTATCAGCATAATCTAAAAGAGCAAAGAGCATTCATTAGGTGAAAACCATTATAGAAATACCTAAAGCACAATATTGACCATGAAGAAGTAAACATTTCCTAAAACACCTCATAGCCTCCCATTCATATTTGTAGCGCACTTCACAACTATGAATAAGACTCTAATTGATGTGGTGTATTGAATTTTCGAGGACCATTAACAACCTAATGCTCTGATAGCAATTTTATAATGACCGAAGCCTAGGGCCTAGATGTGACAGGATGAATGGAAACCCGAAGGACCCTAAATAAGCCTCTTAGCATATCATTCACACATCCTTGGTTATGGAAGTAAAATAGACATCAACAAGATTTAGTAAAAAGGGAAGTGGGACTAAGAGAATTCTTTGATAATCACAAAAGCAACAAAAGAGTCAAACTCATAGCATAAATACATCATAATATCCAACAACACCTCTAACTTGAAATGGAGCGGGGGCGAAGACACTTCCCGGGCTCATCCTCATAATCATAAGTTTCCAACATAAGAAGGAGCCTCAACATAACATGAAATAAGTAGATATTATCCTCGGAATTGAGGACTCACCAATGCTTTCTCTGAGAGTCGAACTAGCCACGTGGAGAAAGATGATGAAAAGGAGCTCTGGTTCCTACATGGTGATATCATATAGGCATAAAGTATACAATAGTATGTTTGAATATACTAAGTATGCGAGATATGATGCAATGAAGACATAAGCCAATATTAAAAATACATACATATAAGCAATAAATATAATCTCAATATGAGATGCATGATCAAATCTTGTAACAAAATATGCTTGTAAAACATTCAACTTCCATAGTACATAATACATGTGCAGGAAGAGACCTTAACCAACATGAGTAAGACCAAATGAACTACAACTTGGAATCCTGATAATTACCTCACATTGGTAAAGATATGGTCTACTTTCCAAGGCAAACCATACTTCACAATATGGGAACATGACCCATTTCGTATGAAGCAACCCTTCCTACAGGAACATAACCCATTTAGGAAAGAATTTCATGATAAAGTGCACTACATGGATCCACTAGAATAGCAAGGGTAATAATCATAATCCTATGGTGGTACATCGTTTGTGGAATAGAGTAGGATTTCGATTTCATGATAAAGTGCACTAAATGGATCCACTAGTATAGCAAGGGTAAAACATAATCCTATGTTGGCACATACTTTGAGGAAAGGGGTATGGACCCTTGAAGATAGTCCACACTGACATCCAATCCATCAGTGCTAAGTCTAATCCCACAGTATACTTGAAATAATCATTCTTTAATGATAAGATGGATAGCTTGTAAGAACATGAATTGAGTAGCTCATAAACATGCTTGAACCCTAGCAGTGAGCCTAACTTAAACATGAGAATAGATCATAATTATATATGAATCCTTACTTTAACATAAATGGCTTACAAAAGGTAAAAATCTTAAAATAGGGGTTAACTTGAAACTTGTAAAATCATAGATACTTTTCATAAATTCAATGCATGCATAAAATTCCTTAATCATCATGAAGTCACTTGACTTATAAATCATGTAATAGGTCATCAATAACTTTAGAATTCTTTCCATATATTTTATCAAACATATGGTAGGTTCATCATACTTGTTCAAAATCATGCAACTCAAGAGTTAAATAAAATGAGTAAACTCAATGCAAATCAACCCACTAACCTGTAGTAAATCCCTCATATAAGGTACCTTGAAAACCATCACAAAAGCTCATAATAGTTCATAGTTTCATAGCTCAAAAAACGTATAGACTCAATAGACGAATCAATTCATGGAACAAGCTTGAAACAGATAGTCATTTGTATTCAATCAATACTTCATAAAACCCAACATAATTTATATTCATAATCCATTATAAGAGATACCCATAGGTAATACAACTTGAAACCATATAATTTTCTTGAAAAGGAAAGGTTAGGCTCCATAGGTGAAAGAACCCATGGATGAAGACCCACATACCTTAAACCTTGAATTCCTTGAAATAAGCATGAAATAGACTAAGATCTTAAAATGAGTGCTTGAGTTCAAAAATTGAGCTTGAAATTCTTAGATTGGGATAAGAGAATTGATAGTCTTAGAGAGGATTTTGTGAGTTATCGAGTTGAAAAATGGCTAAGTATGAGCGATTCCACACTTAATTGGGCATGGGGCTATGACCCCAATGCCCTTGGGCAAAATAACAAATGTAAGGAAAATATTACTCTGGTCTATGCCCTTAACACTATGTCAACCAATTGCGCTAACCAAATACGCTGCTACGCGCCCCTAGTGTGTCGTGGCGAGGGCGCGGACAACCACTGGAATTCAAATATTAAGAAAAATTATTTTTCACTACAAATCATCTAAAATCTAGGTGAGACACATTTCTCACTCCATTTTTCTCTCTGATAGATAATATTAAGACGAATTTTTAAAATTAGGTATAGATTTTGAGATATATGGAAATTATGATTATGGGGCATTCTGAAGCACATGTGAGGGCGTTTCAATGTCATGAGTTTTTTGTATATATTGAAGCTATGCATGATATGAACTGTGTAAATTACGAAAGATTGTGAACTTTTAAGATGAATTACATGATGCCCAAATTGGGGTTTCTACTTTAATGTTAATGGGTTGAAATGAATAATTTCTAAATGAATTGATTTTACTCCTCTCTTGTCTTATACTCTTGAATTTCATGATTTTAAGCACATATACATATGCCCACCATGTTTGATTAAATTTACATGACAAATATTCTTATGTTGATAAAAGACTATTGCATGTTTTGCAAGACAAGTATTATATGATAAATTATGGGCTCCTAACCATGTATTAAACTCTTGAAAATATCTTATTATTTTTAAGTAGAATATTGATCCCTTACATTATATTCTACCCTCTTGTGAGTGAATAATTTCTACATGAAGGGGTCAAGCATGATAACTATTTTACCCTTATGTACAATCTAAAGCTCAATTGAAGGGTTCAAGTATGTTACAATCTCTACTGTCATGTGAAATGCAATACCTACTAGAAAGGGTCAAGTCCATGAAATATTTTTAGCCTCTAGTATAAGGTATATGCCTATGTGTAGGGGTCAAGTATTTGAATGAGCTACTCATGGCATGTTATCATATTTTTACAAATAATTCAAGTCATGATTGAATTTATGATTATGTCAAGTATTTCATGGGATTAGACTTAGCACCAAAAGAGGCTTAAGGTGGAGGATCGACCCAAGGAGTCCTTATATAAAGTCTTGATATCTTAACTATGTGCTACTATAGGTGTATATTATTTCCTGAAATGGGCTTTACTAGTGGATCCAACTGGGACAAGTTCTCCACTTTGTGGGGTCATGCTTGGTTTATCTTGATAAGTAGACCACTCCTTTATTTGGTGTGGAGTGAACATCGAGATTTTAAGTAGTAGCTCGCTTGGTCTTATATGTCAATTAGGGTCTCCTCCCACATATGTATGATATATTATGCAAGTTTTACTATCTCCATGCATAATCTAATTTAAGCATTGATTACATATGTCAGATTGAGCTTATGTCTATTGATCATGATTATGCATCTTGATTATTATGACTTATGTCCTTTGTTGTATTGTACCCTGCATACTTAGTACATTCTAAGTATTAATGCCACTACTATTATTTGGAAGCTATGAGTTATTTTACGAAATGAATCACTTATTCATGATATATGTTGTGCAGTAGAGCTAAATCCTTTAAGGTTTATTTCTGATTCCTATCCATTAGATTTTAGGATATATCTTAAGCTCTTCAGAATGGTGGATAATATGGTAACTATCCCTCGCTTGAGGATCAACTCCCCAATAATGACATATCAAATGTGGATATTCACAATGCTTTATGGCTATTGGCCAAAGTTGTAACCGCTCAACCAAAATAATAGGCGGTTAACCTTGGGATTATAAATGATAAGAGGGAGGAGAGAACAGTTAAGAAGGCCCAAGTTAATGGTACTTTATCTTCTACTAATCTAAAGACACCCAAGTACAAAAAGGAAAGGCCCCATTTTTTCCATTTGTCAAGATTGTGCCAAGGAGCATAAAAAAAGTGTTTCGCTGGCACTGAGGGTTATTTCAAGTATGGCAATATTGGGCAGATGAGAGATCATCTTATGGCCTCCACAGAAGGGAGAATAAGGGAATGATTTGAAGGTAGACTTCCGTATGCTATGGTCGATGGTAATGTTGCACCAAATCCTCTTAGGTGCCCAAAATGTGGAAAGAATTATGTCGGCACCTATTTGAGAAACATGAGTCCATGTGTTTGATGTAGCAAGTAATGTGCTTCCAAAATACAACATATTTGATATTTAAATCATAGGATTTTGTGTGTTCTCAATTCTATATTTTTGGGTTTTATGTGTTTTTGTGTTTAGTTTTGCAGTATTACAAGTTGGCTATGACTTGGGGCAAAATTGCAGAAGATTTCTGGTTTTTAATGATTTATAAGACCCTCTACAAATTGTAGTGCATTCTATGAGATGTAGAATTGGTCTTGTGACAAATTTCAATGAGGGATGATATCTAAAGCAAAAGTCTACGAGACTGATATACGTGTCATAAAGCATTCTATGAGTCATATTTATGTGTTTCGTCAAAATTTCTAGCGAGAGACAATTTGATGAAGTTGAAGCCTATGAACATGCGGTACGAGTTGTGGATTAGTTTATGAGTCATAATGTGAAGTCATAGTAGAGAAGTAGAAGTTAGCAGGAGCTGATTATGAGACCTCGGCTGGGAATCCTAGAAGACATACATGTTGTAGAGACATTTCATAGAAGTTGTCAACCAATTTTTCTATTATATTTAGGACTTAATTGTAATTTCTATAAATAATACTTTTAGGTTATTGTACAAGGGAGAACATCATTATTCAATACTTTTAGGGTTTGTACTTGGAGAACCCAATACTTGAGAGAGAATATTGTGAGAAAACACTTGTGCATAAATTTGATCTTGAAGCTTGTGATTCTCCTTCTTCTTGGATTTGCTTAATTTCAATTTAGTCAGGTAAGTGTTGTAATTATGTTTTCTCAATTCATAGTTTCTTCATCTACCCATAGCATGAGTAGTTAAATCCACAACTAGGGTTGTGGGAATAATGAAGAACTAGCTAAGTCAACCAAGATAATTTACAATTTCTTGGAATTGGTATATGCATGTATTAATCAATTATCTTCGTATTGCATTTTTCTAATGGTGGCCAATATTAGAATATGCATTATGTTACTGACTAGACTAAGGTAATAATGAATAGGACAAGAGATTGATTAACAGGATTCGATTGATGTGTTCTCATATAATCAACCAAACTGGGCCAAGGGGAGGTTGTACTAGGACTTATAGATAATGATTAGTATTGCATGCTATGGAGATAGGCCATGTAGTATACTAAATTTGCCTTTGACCTTTGAGGAAAGGGCTTGGTGAACTTAAATTAACATCCTGCATGCTATACACTAGATATGAATTATTTTATCCGGTGACACTATGTTGGGGAATTATGATGAACACAATACCCTAGTTGCTCTCTATTATTAATTTTCTCCTATAATAATTAGTTTAGTTTATTTTCTTATTGATTATTATGAACCCCCACCTTTCGGGGAATTGAGTTGGTTAATTACTTGAATTACTTACTTGTGAATTCTCATAAGTCTACATATTCCCTATGGGTTCAGCTCTAACCTTGGTTAGGTTTTATATCTTTACAATGATCGCTTTATCCTCTAAAAATAGAGGTGTAACTTGGGCGACATCAAAGATTTTGGCGCGGTTGCTGAAACACCCCTCATGTGCTTTAAAAAGCCCCATAACCATAATTTCTATATATCTCAAAATCTGTGTGTGTTTCAAAAATCTGATTTCATATTCTTTATTAGGGGCAAAATTGAGTAGAAAATAGGTATAACCCAGATTTTAGAAGACTCGTAGTGAAAAATAATTTTTACTAATTTTCAAAATTCTAGTGTCTATCCATGCCCAGGCCATGATGCGCCTAGGGCACGAACTAGTACAAAGGTTGACTCTGCGATGGGTCTGCATTGCGCTAGGGGCACGTACCAATGTATTATTTTCCTTAGTATTCTTATTTCATCCAAGGGCATTGGGTTAATAGCCCCATACCCATTTAATTGTGAAATTTCTCATACTTTGCCATTTTCAACTCTACAACTCACAATACCATCTCAAAAACCTCTCCAAGACTTTATCAAATCTCTCACTCAAATTCAAGAATTTCAAGCTCAATTTTGGAACTTAAGGACCCAATCCAAGCTTCATGTTTTCTTCATGCTCATCTCAAGAAAATAAAAGTTTGAGGTATGTGGGTCTTCATCCATGGGTCCTTTCACCCATGGAGCCCAACCTTCTCTTTTACAAAAAAAATTGCATGATTTCAAGTTGTATTACTTATGTGTATCTCTCATTATAAAATATGAACATAAACTATGTTAGGGTTTATCAAGTGTTGATTGATTATGCATGAATGTCTATTTTAAGTTTACTCCATGTGTTGATTTATACCTATTGAGATTATGCATCATTTAAGCTGTGAAAACTAAGAACTATGATGACCCTTTTGAGATGAATTTCATGATACCCAATTTGGGGCTTTACTATAGTAGTGGTAATTTGATTTTGAATTGATTTTTACTATTCTTGCTTACTCTTGAATTACATAATTTTGAATAAATATCTTGAAAACACCATATGTTTGATATAATGTCATGACAAGAATTCTCAAGTTATTAATGAACTATTACATGTTTTACAAGTCAAGTGACTCTAGGGTGATTAAGGGCTTCCAAGTATGTATTGGATTCATGAAACGTATCTATGATGTTGCAAGTATCAAGTTTAGCCCTATTTCAAGATTTTATCTTCTTGTGAGCCATTCATGTCAAGTTGAGGGAATCATGCACGATTATTATTTTAACTCATGCTTAAGTTAGGCTCACTAGTAGAGATCTTGTATGTTTAAGAGCTACTTTTGTCATGTTATCATGTCTCCTACAAGATGTTCAAGTTATTAACAAAGCTATGATTATTTCAAGTATTCTGTAGGATTAGACTTAGAACATATTGTGATTTTAGGTGGGGGCTCGACTCAAGGGGTCCTTACATAAAGTCTCTAAACCTATGTAATCTATAGGATTAGACTTAGAACATATTGGGATTTTAGGTGGGGGCTTGACTCAAGGGGTCCTTACATAAAGTCTTTAAACTATATACCACATAGGATTATGTTTTTCCTTCTTATGGCTTCTAGTGGATCGATCTAGTTATACCACAGTTTATCGGGGGAGGATCTAGTTATACCACAGTTTATCGGGGAAGTGGGAGATGACTTGCCTTGATCACTTTACTGGGGGGAGGTTTACAAGCTCCGATTCTCTCATGTGAGATCATGTATGGTTTACCTTGTCGAGGAGATGGCATTCCTTGATCACCTTGTCGAGGGGGTGAGATACCTCTATTAGCTTATTAGAGAGATGTCATGCCTTGGTTTTCAAGTAGTAGCTTGATTGGTCTATCTCAGATAAGGTCTTCTCCCATATATTTATATTACAATGTTCAAGTTAATTATTTTAAATACATGTTTTTTACAAGCATTGTTCATACATGGCATATTGAGATTGCAACTATTGTCTATATCTTATGCATTTCGAATATGATGGCTTGTGTCATTATTGCATTGCATCCCACATATATAGTATAGTTAAACATACTAATGCATAGTCTATACCTACATGGTATCATCATGTAGGGACCGGAGTTCCTTTTGATCATCCTTCTCGTGGCTAGATCGGTTCTTTGGAGAATAGTGTTGGTGAGCCCTCAAGTCCGAGGACAATATCTAAGTTACTCTTACTATGTTAATACTTCTTTATGTTAAACACTTGTTATCATGAGGATAAGCCTAGGAAGTGTCTTGGCCCCCCTCCATCCTAACTTAGAGGTGTTGTTGGATACTACGTTAGGTTATGCCATGATGTTGACTCTTTTATTCTTTTATGAATATCAAGACTTCCCTTAGTCCCATTTTCATTTCTAATTATATCTTGTTGATGCTTATTTGGTTTCTACGACCGAGGATATGTTAATGATATGCTTAGAGGCTTGTTTGGGTTCCCACTAGTTGTATCACATCTAGGCCCTACGCTTGGGTCGTGACAAGCTTGGTATCAGAATATTAGGTTGTTAATGGTCCTCAAAAATCGAACACACTGAGTCTATTATAGTCTTATAGATGGTTTTGAAGCGTGCCACAACTATGAATGGGGGGCGATGAGGCGTTTCATAAAATGTTTCACTTTTTCATGATCTTTGTCATGCAGCAGAGCTAAGTCCCATAAGGCTTATTATTGATTCCTAACTATTATGTTTCAGAAAATATGTTAAGCTATCTAGGGCGGTGGATAAGTTGGTGACCATCTCCCACTTAAAGGTCAACTTTCCAACCATAACATACCAAATGTGGAGGTTCATAATACTCTATGGCTTTTGACCAAGGTTGTAACCACTCAACTCAAGCAATTAGTAGGTGTTCTCGAAATCTCAAATGATAAGGAGGGGGGAGAAAGGCTAAGAGAGCCTGGGTTGAGGGTGCTTTATCTTTTACTAGACTGCTAGTTGCAAGTACAAAGGAGGAAAGGATCCATTTCATCATTTGTCAAGAGTGTGGCAAGAAATACCAAGGGAAGTGTTTGGCAGGCACTGTAGGGTTGCTACAAGTATGGCGGTGTTGGGCATAAGATAAGAAATTGCCTGGTAGCCTCAAAGATAGGGAGAAGAAGGGCTCAATTTGAAGGTAGGCCTTATTATTCTAAGCCTAGTGCCAATGGTTGAGTGACCTATTCTAGGTGCTCAAAATGTGGGAAACATCATAGTGGCACATGCCGGAGGAACACGGGTGCATGCTTTTGGCGTGGCAAGATTGGCCATAAGATTGTGCATTATCCGTATGCTCCAAGAAAGGGAAAAGGTGTGGGTGTTCCAGCTTCTCCTCTATGCCACAAGTGTGGGAGGTACCATCTGGGAGGTTGTTTGGCCGGTTCAAGTGCATATTTTGAGGTTGGCACAAAGGATCATAGGTCGAGACATTATCCATGGATTACTAAGGATTATAAGGATGACCATTGGTGTTCTCAACCATACCCTTCTAGGAGTCACTAGACTTGGCATGGTGCTTCACAGGTATGTTAAAGGGTTTTGATTATAACGTGTGTGCATTGATAGATCTGGATGCAACTATTTCTTTTGTTACTCCTTTTGTTGCCAAAAAGCTTCATATGTGTCCCAAATTGTTGTGTGAACCTTATGAAGTGTCTACGCCCATTGGTAAGTCCATTGTTGCTAAAAGAGTCTATTGAAATTGTCCTGTGTTTATATTGCAATGTCTTACCTTGCAATTTTGTTAAATTTAACATGGTGGATTTTGATATCATTCTTCGGATGGACTGGTTACATGCAAATAATGCTTTTGTTAATTGTAGGACCCATAGGGTGAGATTATAAGTCCCTAATGACCCCATTCTTGAGTGGGAAAATTGTAATACGGTGATCAAGAGTAGATTCATTTCTTGTCTTGAAGCGTAAAAGTTTTCTAAAGGTTGCATTTACCATCTTGTGAGGGTTAAGGATGTTGAGTCTAACATCCTTCCTATTGAGTCGGTTCCCATGGTCAATGAGTTTGTTGATGTCTTTCCCGATGAGCTTCTTGGTGTTTCTCTTGAAAGGGAAATAAACTTTGGTATATACCCCCTTCCCTATACACAATCCATTTCTATACCCCCTACCGTATGGCCCCCGTGAAAGTGAGGGAGTGTGATATTCCCAAGATGGCTTTTTGGACTAGGTTTGGGCATTTTGAATTTATGGTAATATCTTTTGGCTTGACTAATACACCTGCTATATTTATGGATCTTATGAATAGGGTCTTTAACCCATCCTTGGTATATTTATGGTGGTCTTGATTGATGAGATACCGATTTATTCACATAGTGAATACGATCATATGAATCATTTGAGGGTATTATTGCAAATCTTGAGGGATGAGAAGTTGTTGCTAAATATGAAGAGTGTGAATTTTGGTGAAAGAGCTTGCTTTTCTAGGTCATGTGGTGTTAGGTGATGGCATTAAGGTGGATCCTAAGAAGACAGAGGTAATAAGGAGTTTGCCTAGACCCTTGACTGCGACGGATATTAGGAGTTTCTTGGGTTTAGTGGGCTACTAATGGAGGTTTATAAATGGTTTCTCTTCGGTTGCTTCCCCAATGACAAAGTTGACCCAAAAAAAGGCAAAATTTGTTTGGATAGATGAATGTGAAAAGAGTTTTCCAACTTTGAAAGACAAGCTTATCTCTGCTCCTATTTTGGCCTTATCGGAAGGGTTAGAAGGGTTTGGGGTTTATTGTGATGCCTCAAGCAGTTTCATGAGGTGCATGTTGATGCAAAATGGCAAGGTTATAGCATATGCCTCTAGGCAGCTTAAGGTGCATGAGATGAATTATTCCACCCGTGACCGTGAATTGGCAGCCGTGGTATTTGCTTTGAAAATTTGGTATCACTATTTGTATGGGGTTCATGTTGATGTGTTTACCTATCACAAGAGTTTCCAATATGTGTTCATACACAGAGGTCTTAACTTGAGGCAAGGAAAGTGGTTAGAACTCCTTAAGGATTATGGCATGAGTGTGCACTATCGTCCCGGCAAAGCTAATGTTATGGCCGATCCTCTAAGTAGAGTGTCCATGGGTAGCCTAGCTTATACAGATGTTGGTGAGCAAGAGTTGGTAAGGGAAGTTTACCGGTTGGCTAGGTTGGGGGTTAGGTTGAATGAAGTGAAAAATGGTGGTATAGTGGTTGTTGATGGTTCAAAATCTTCTTTGATTAAGAAAGTCAAGTCAAAACAAGACTTTGACCCCGCGTTGCTAGAGTTGAAGGCTTTGGTGAGAGATGGTAAATCGAGGTTTTCTCCCAAGGGGGAGATGGTACACTTAGGTACCAAGGTAGGTTGTATGTGCCTAATGTTGATGACTTGAGGGAGTTGGTTCTGAAAGAGGCTCATGATTCATCCTATTCTATTCTTTCCGATTCCATGAGAATGGATAAAGACTATAGGAAGGTACCTTGGTGAAGTTGGTGAGATTGATTTGATTATACTGGTTTTGGTTATGGGAGCTTCGGAGAAGGTAAGGTTGATAAGGGAAAGGTTGAAGATGGCTCAAAGTAGACAAAAGTCATATTACAATGTGAGAAGAGGAGATCTTGAGTTTAAGGTTGGTGATTGGGTTTACGTGAAGGATTCGACCATGAAGGGTATGGCCCGATTTGGCAAGAGGGCAACTGAGCCCAAGGTTTGTCGGACCTTATATAATCTTGAGAAAAGTTGGTAAGGTTCCATATGAATTGGAGTTTCCTATAGAGTTGAATATGGTTCATCCGATCCTCCATATGTCTAGGTTGAGGAGATGCATTGATGACCCAAGTGTTATCGTGCCTTTAGAGGCTGTGGGTGTAGCAGAAGATAATTTGACCTATTAGGAGGTCCTGGTTGAGATATTTGATAGACAAGTGAAGAGGTTGAGGAACAAAGATGTAACATTCGTTTCCTTTAGAGGAATTAACAAGTTAAAAGTGCCACATGGGAAGCTGAGCCGGACATGAGAAAGCGATATTCATACCTCATCCACTCTACTCAAGCTGAAAGTACTAAATTATGTACCATATTTGACTTCAAATCTTACATTTCAGCCCCCATGACATTTTTCATGCATTCATGTTCATGGTAACTAGTTTATAGTATTTTTGATATTCATGTTGAGACTAGTTGAAAATAATGTTTAAGTGCATTCGTTGCATTCATGTCAGGCTGAAATCTTCATAATTACTTCTCTTATATATGTTTCTTTGACATTCAGGGACGAATGTTTCCAAGGGGGAGATATTGAAATGCCCCTCATATGCTTCGAAAAGCGACTTAATTGTAATTTCTGTATATCTCAAAATCCATACGTGATTTTGAAAATCTGACATCATATTCTTGATCAGGGGGAAAATTGAGTGGGAAATGGGTATAACCCGAATTTTAGAAGACCTATAGTGAAAAATAATTTTCGCTATCTTTCAAAATTCCAATGTCTGTATGCGCCCAGGCCGCGACGCGCCTAGGGCAGGGACTAGTACAAATGTTGCCTCTGCACTAGGTCCATGTTGCGTTAGGGGCGACCAGTATATTATGTTCCTCAGTTTTCTTATTTCGTCCAAGGGTATTGGGGTAATATCCCTATGCCCATTTAAATGTGAAATCTTTCATACTTAGCCATTTTTCAACTCTACAACTCACAAAATTCTCTCAGAAACCTATCCAAGATTTTATCAAATCTCTCACTCAAATTCAAGAATTTCAAGCTCAATTTAGGAACTCAAGGACCCAATCCAAGCTTCAAGTTTCCTTCAAGATCATCTTAAGCAAATCCAAGTTTGAGGTATGTGGGTCTTCATCCATGGGTCCTTTCATCCATGAATCCCAACCTTCTCTTTTTACAAAAAAATTTGCATGATTTCAAGTTGTATTACTTATGTGTATCTCTTATTATGAAATATGAACATAAACTATGTAAGGGCTTTATCAAGTGTTGATTGATTATGCATGAATGTCTATTTTAAGTTTACTCCATGTGTTGTTTTATATCTATTGAGATTATGTATCATTTAAGCTATGAAAACTAAGAACTATAATGGCACTTTTTAGATGGATTTCATGATACCCAATTTGGGGTTTTACTATAATAGTGCTGGGTTGAATTTGAATTGATTTTCAGTCTTCTTGCTTACTCTTAAATTGCATGATTTTGAACAAATATCATGACCCACCATGTGTTTAATAAAATGTCATGGCAAGAATTCTCAAGTTATTGATGATCTATTACATGTTTTACAAGTCAAGTGACATTATGATGATTAAGGGTTTCTAAGTATGTATTGAATTCATTACAAGTATCTATGATCTTGCAAGTATCAAGTTTAGCCCTATTTCAAGATTTTATCCTCTTATGTGCCATTCATGTCAAGTTGAGGGAATCATGTCTGATTATTATTTTTACTCATGTTCAAGTTAGGCTCACTTGTAGAGGCCATGTGTTTTTAAGAGCTTCTCTTGTCCTGTCAGCATGTCTCCTACAAGATGTTCAAGTTATTATCAAAGTTATGATTATTTCAAGTATTTTGTAGGATTAGATGTAGCACCAATTGTGACTATGGGTGGGGGCTTGACTCAAGGGGTCCTTACATAAAGTCTCTAAACTATGTACCATGTAGGATTGTATTTTTTTCCTCTTATGGATTCTAGTGGATCCATCTAGTTATACCACACTTTGTCGCGGGGGAGGGGGGGAAAGATATGCCTCTATCACCTTGCAGGGGGAGGGGCTTACATGCTCTTGTTTACTCATGTTTCTCTCATGTTGGATCATGTATAGTTTACCTTTGCATGTAGACTACACCTTGTCGAGGAGGTGACATTCCTTGATCACCTTGTCGAGGGGGAGACATGCCTTGAGCACCTTACCAAGGAGGTGTCATACATTGATTTCAAAGAAGTAGCTCGCTTGGTCTATGTCGGATAAGGTCTTCTCCCACATATGTATATTATCATGTGCAAGTTAAATGTTTTACATACATGTTTATTACGAGCATTGTTCTTATATGGCATATTGAGATTGTAACTATTTTCTATATCTTATGTCATTGTTGCATAGCATCCCGCATACTTAGTAAATTTAAACTTACTAATGTATATCACCATGTAGGGACTAGAGCTCCTTCTGGTTACTCCTCGTGGCTAGTTCAGTGCTTCGGAGAAAAGAGCTGGTGAGTCATCAAGTCCAAGGATAATATCTAAGTTACTCTTACTATGTTGATACTTCTTTATGTTGAACACTCTTTATCATAACGCTGAGCCCGAGAAGTGTCTTGGCCATCGCTCCATCCTAAATTAAAGGTGTTGTTGGACACTATGTTAGGTTATGCCATGATTTTGACTCTTTTATTCTTTTTTGAATATCAAGACTTCCCTTAGTCCTGTTTCCCTTTCTAATTATATCTTTTTGATGCTTCTTTTTCTTCCACAACCGAGGATGTGTTAATGAAATGCTAAGAGGTTTGGGTCGTGATAATTGCCGAGGAATACTGCTAGAGTTAAGTTACTTCATTAAGTGATTCGAGTATTAATCCTTAGTTCCCTTTATTATACTTTTGTTTTTGTTTCTTTTCAGGGTATACAAGTAGTATATGCCGAACACTTGGAGTCAAGACGATCCCTTAACTCCATTTGATCCAGAGTCCAAAGGATTACACGAAGTTTGTCCAAAGAAAACACCAACAATGCGGCCAATGCATCCTTAAATCAGGGTAACAATGATGATGATAGGAATAAGAACCTACCTCCTTTGGAGGAGATTCCACAACCTTGGGAGTTTAAAGACAATGCTTACTAATGGAATCAGTATCGACTGAATCCCATAGCTATGGATGTGACCAGAGCCATTATGTTGCCACCACTACCAGCAGACACAAAGTTCACAGTCTCTAGTGAGTTACTTCAGATGCTACAAAACCATGGCCTATTTGTGGGCTTACCATCAGATGATACATATTGCCACTTGCACAATGTGGCATTTGTTTGTAAGAGTGTGATAGGGATACAAAATTTGTCTATAGATGTTGTGGGATTTCATGTCTTTCTATTTTCTCTCATAGGCAATGCTGCATATGGCTATCTAAGCTTTAGCAGAGTTCAATCCCAAGCTGCGTAAATTTGTAGAAGGCCTTTTTTGAGAGGTATTTCCCTAGATTGAAGGAGCTCAAGTTGAAGGACCAGATTAACAACTTTGAGAAACTTCCTGGTGATTTGATAAACAAAACTTGGGAGTGGTTTATTAAATGTCTGAGAAGAGTCCTTGACCACAAGATAGTTGATGATGCCTTGATGGACATCTTCTACCATGCCTTGATAAGAAAAATCAGCCTTATGTTGACACTATCATTGGGGGCATGTTTCTAGATCAACCATTTGCAAGGATTGCCGATCTTTAATGAAGGGTTCATATGCTGTTAGTTTGGGTTCAGAGTAAGCCAAATTAATGAAGAGATTATGCAATAATTTACTCAACATTGCATAAGCGTGGATGTGGTGATCAAATAGAATAAAGAGAGAGTGAATGTAGTGGTTCACCAACCTCCACATGTACCCATGTATGAGGAGTCATACTATGAGGAGGACACATGTTTTGTGAATCACCAGACAGGGCATTTCTAGACCAATGCCCAAGGGTCCAATCAGGACTATTGGTGCCAAGGTCAAGGAAACCAAGGTCTAAACTATGGTAGAGATGGATCCTTTTGAGACAACCAGTGTGGTTAGTATGATAAGAATAGGAGTCCAGATACAGATTGGGATCGCAGAGAAGGTTTTAGAAATGTTCCTTATGCGCCATCAGATAATTGGGATATAGGTACAGGAAATTCCAAAATAGAGAAGATGTTTGATCGCCTATTGAAGAAGGCTGAGTCACAGGATGAGACCCTAAGGGGTATGAAAACTGAGATCTTTAGTATCAATCAAAAGGTAGAGTCTTATTCTGTGGCTATTAAATAACTTGAGCAAAAGCTTTGTCAAGTATCAGCTTAGTTAAATTAGCATTAGAAGGGTACATTACCTAGTAACACAGTGCAAAATCCTAAGAATAAAAGGCACTGTATGGTAGTTACTACTAGGTGTAGCAAGAGCATTATTGATCCTCCTATGCCAGTTAATGTAGAAGATATTTGTGAGGAAATGGTTGCAACAAAGGATGAGACCCTAAGGGGTATGAAAATTGAGATTTAAGTATCAATCAAAAGGTAGAGTCTCATTCTGTGGCTATTAAATAACTTGACCAATAGCTTGGTCAAGTGTCAGCTTAGTTGAATTAACATTAGAAGGGTACATTACCTAGCAACACAGTGCAAAATCCCAAGAATAAAGGGCACTGTATGGCAGCTACTACTAGGTCTAGCAAGAGCATTATTGATCCTCCTATGCCAGTTGATGTAGAAGATATTCGTGAGGAAATGGTTGCAACAAAGGATACGGATAAAGGAGATGATTATGGCAAGGATGGGTTGAGTGAAGCAATTGAAGCACCAAAAAATTTAAAGACCGTCCCTAGGCCTCCTCCTCCTTTCCCTTAAAGACTCAAAAAGAGGGAGGAAGTAGACAAGTTCAAGCATTTTTTATCTCCATGCTTAAGCAACTATCTATCAATATTTCTCTTATTGAGGCTTTGGAGAAAAAGACGGGCTATGCCAAGTATATGAAGGACTTGGTTACCAAGAAGAGCATTGTGAGTCAGACGCTTTCTCAAGAGTTCTAACATTGTAGTGTTATCACTACGATGTCCTTATACTCATAAGCATGAATATTCATGTGCTTTTACTATACCTTGCCCCATAGGTGATGTGTTGTTCGCAAGGGAACCATGTTATTTAGGTGCCAGTATCAATTTCATGCCCCTTGTGGTCTATAAGAAGCTTGGATTGAGAGCCCCAACTCCTTCTAGCATGCAGTCATTAATGGCGGATAGAACAGTGAAGACGCCTGTGGGGATACTCTATGATGTGTTGGTTAAAGTGGAGAAATTCATATTCCCAGTAGACTATGTGATGCTAGAATGTGAGGTTAACTTCAATGTCCCATTCATCTTGGGAAGACCATTCTGAGTCACTAGACAAGCTCCAGTTGATATGGAAGCTAGTCAACTTAGGTTTAGGTTGAATGACAAAAAAGTTGTCCTCGACATCCGCTAGACCATGAAACATCCAGATGAGCTCAAGAGTGAAGTATGAGCAATTGGTGAAGTTTGAGTAACCAATTTTCCTAAGTTATGTCGCAACAATAAATCAGGTGCTACTTGGGAGGCAATCCAAGGTTTTTGATATAATAACATAATTATAGGTTTATCATTAAGTTTTTAGATTCATAGGTGGTTATTTGTTTTGTGTGTTTTGACTGCAATTTTGTACATTTGGTTGGTTACATATATGGTAACAGTGTATTTCATGAAGTGTATGCAGGTACAAGATAAAGTCACCAAATTTGGCTGACAAGAGTATCAGGTTCAGTTTCTACAACTGGGTCTACAACTCATACCACATCTTGTAGACATTTCCAGTAAGCAGGAAAATTGTTCACTCCACTCCACAAGCCAACTTTATGACTCATAGATCAAACTTCGAGTTGTGAATGGGTTCATCGACCTCAGGTATGTTTTTGAAATTTTGTTAATTATTGAGGGTTCTACAAAACCATGACTTATGAGCCATAGATCCATCTACCACTCCTAGTTAAGGTTTCGTAGACCCAGGCCCAGTAAATTAATCAGTCAACCTAGTAAATTATAAAAGGAGGGGTTTTATGATTGGAATCATGGGATTGAGTGTATTCTTACTTCGATGCTAATATGTATTTGTTGAAAATGTCTTTTGGGGTCCGTATGATGGACTCACAAACTCAAGTGACTGAAATTCCTGGTCCACAAGTGTCTTTTATGACCCGTAGAGTAATCTACAAGTCATAATTGCCTCTCATGTAGAATTTTAGAAACTTCATGTTTCTGAATTTCCATCAAAGGAGACCTTCGATGAGTCGTAGGTCACTTTACAACTTGTAGATAGGTCTCGTAGACCCCTGCTTGAATCTAATTATTCACTGGAATTTTCTACGACCCCTATCTACAACTCGTAAACTACTTTACTAGTTGTACCTTATCTCGTAGACTTTTTTAGTGACAAAAAATGTTCTAAACTTTTATCTACTAGAACACTCTATGACTCGTAGTGTTCACTCCAACTCGTAAAGGGGCTTTCGTAGAGCCCTTTTGCAACTCTACATAGAATTTTTTTTATTTCATTTCTTGATTCTTTGGGCTAACCATGGTACGTTTATGCCTATGTTTTATGTATTATGGCCCTAAAAGGTAGATGTGTTGAGATTGAGTCTCTGAGGAGAGAGCTCAGGGATAAGCCTTTAGATAATGAGCATTCAGGTGATGAGTAGACCCCTCAGCTGAGTGGGTCACTAGAGATCATTGATGTCAGACCGACCCAAATATTGTGATACCATAAACCAGAGCCGCAACAAAAGTTGGACGTACTTAAGCTCTTGTTGCTAGTCCTTCTTAGACTGAAAAGGAAGGTAGTAATGAGAGTGGAAGTGGTATGCCATAGATAACTCCATCAAAAGAAGAGTCCAGTTCAGAGAAGGGCTCTGAGGAAGGAGCAGATGCCGAGTCCTTCGTCGCACCATCATCATCATCAGAACCGGATGCCTCTACTAATTGGTGGTATTGGAGGGCATATAGGCAATAGAGTAAGGCAAGCTGACCCGTTCTATTTGTGATGAGTCTAGGATGATTTCTGATGGACTTAGTCTTATTCCCAGTCTTAAGGATACGATGATTCGTTATAGGCTCTTGTGGCTAACAAAAGCTCTTGGTCGTTACTCTCTAATTTTGGTGAGGGAGCTTTATGCATCTTATGCATCCACCATCTAGCTTTCTCTTCCTAAGGGGAAGAAACCTCTCACTCATCCAAGGCTGATAGACACATAAGTGAGAGGCCAGCAGGTAGATATTTAAGTGGAGACCATCCACCGTATGCTTTTTGTTCCCGAGTACCACCCTCAAATCAATAGTAGAGTTCAATCACAGGTTGGGGCAAGCTAGGAACTCATTTATTATGAAGGATCCTATGCATCGAACCTCATTACTAAGATGGGTGGCTAGTGATATTGCAGAATATGGTCCAGAACCTTCTTTGATCACTATCCACACGGAGTCTAGTAAGCCATTGTTTAATCATACATCTGGCTGACCTTGGCGGATAATACTCTGATGGTGGAGTGTGCTATGACATAGATTGGGCTCACCTCATCGCCGAGTAGATACATAAAGCTGTATTGATGAGGGCCACCTTCATCTAATTCCAGTGCTTTAGGGTGGAGATTTTACATTAGCTAGATTTGTTAGTTAAGGCCAAACACATTTTAAATACAGCCTAATCAAGGCTGATGAGAACTCGATGGCACTCTGGAGAGCACAACCTCCACCTCCACCTCTACTTAAGATGTTCACTCGGGCGCCACCATTTGAGGGTTCTGAGAGAGAAACCACCACTGCTGCTACTACTATAGAGGAGAGGCCTCTGCAACATAGTGCAGATGAGAAAGGAGGCCCACTGTTGCTGCTATCGCACCAGAGGCCACTGCTTCATAGCCTTATACCATGGGCATGGGCTACATGTCTACCGCTTCTATAAAAGACATGGCATGGTGATTATCACATGCTAAGTCCTAGTTGGCTCAGCTCTTTCAGCAGATTAGGCCATTGGCTCTATAGGCTATTGCCGACTCAGAGGAGTAGAGCTAGGCATTCATTATTTCTACTATTAAGGATTGTATTTATATGGTAGATGCCTACATTGATTCCTTCAATGAGTGGGTTCAGAAGAGATTAGTCAAGGCTTGGCCTTCATATTTATCAACCCTACTGCCAAAGATCCAGCAGCTCCAGGCTGACTTAACAACATCAGTAGTGGTGCCAATTACACTACCAGAGATGACATCTCCGCAATCAATGTTTGCCTTATTTGCTTCTGAGGAGCCTATATAGACTTCCCTTAGGAAGAGATCTTGCACTGATGAGGAGCTAGAGGAGAGAAATGTACGTGCAAAGCTCTCAAAAGATGAGAAGTTTTAGCTTATCGTACAGAGATCGAGGCATGAAGGGGATACAACTAGCTCGTAAGCATGATAGGTTGAGGGGTGTTGGCCCCTCTGGATAGAGTACCATTGTTAAGGAGATTACCCCACAAGAGGGGGATAGCCAGACTTAGCCTAAGATCGGCGCTTAGGCGTCCAAGTTTGTTTTTGACCCCTTTATGTTCTATTTTTGCTTGATTTTGTGCATTGGGGACAATGTACATTTTTTTGATGGGGTGTGGTACTTATGGGCCTCAGTGAAGTTTGAGTATCTTATGGTCCATAACTACCCTAATTTTTGATCCTGAGATTTTCTTGCTTGTGTTCTTTTTCCTCGTGGATATTTAATTTCTATTGAACCGATACATTTAGGATGTTTAGATGATATGTGTAACATATAGTACAAATACTTATGGCATATAACATGTTTTTATATTTTGTTTTTAAAAGGGTATCCACCAAATAATTTTTGATTAGTAGTTAGATAGTAACCATGCATGTTTAAGTGTTTGACAATATTTGTTCTAATAAGTGAGGGTAATTTTAGATGAGAAACATGATCTGTGAATATCTTGTTGATAATGTATGCTGTGCCAAGTGAGTGTGAGCCTATTTTGTCTGATTCGTGTATTTTATGCTAATTCAGAATTTTCCCTGTTACTATAAGTTAGATTGTAGATTAAATGGCTTAGGAAAGGATCTTAGACCTTTGTTCTTAATTAGTGCACTTTAGCCTAGAAATACCCAACAATGATGATATACTCCTTGTTCTAAATATTTGAACCTTATTTGTACCAATTCTTCCTAAACATATAATTAAGCAGCCTTGTCTAGGGAAAATCCTAAAATTTGTTGTGGTCTTTTTTTGAGCATTGTGAACCTTAACTAAGGTAAAAAGCCTAAGTTGAGGGTGGCCACTAAAAGTGGCCCTTGTTCGAAGGATAGATATTGTGTACTTCAATACAAGCTAAAAGCTTAATTTGAGGGTGGTTGTGTGAAGAAAAAGCACAAAAATAAGGAGGTGAGTTAGGAATGAGGAGAAAAAGAAGAAAAATCATGTATTGGGTGTAAGAAAAATAAAAGATGTCTTAGATTAAGCTAAAAATCAAAATGAAGTGTGAAAACAAGGCAAAAAGCTAAAAAATGAGAAAAAGCACCCGAGAAAGCTTGAATAAGGAAAAAAGGAGAATAAGGTGAAAATGACAGAGTAAGTGGGCCAAAAGTGTAGAAAAATATAGTTTCAAGGAGGGCCTTTAATCACTTTTTTCCAAAAATATCATACCAAAGCCCCCTAAGCCTACATTACAAGCCTAGAAATTCCTAAAACGATCCTGGTCCAGTTAGTTGAAAGTCTGAGTCATGAGTATAAGGGTAAACCTATGGTATTACTCATTATGCATGAAGATCGTTTGTGAGAGTGAGTGTTTTAGCACAGTCCCATGGTTAAATTTGAAATCATCATTTAGTGTAAAAAATAGGACTTATTTCTGTGAGGGCACTAACATTGCATTGGTGGCATTTGACTTGTTTAGTGATTTTGGAGTGTTGATAATTCCCTTGCTTGTCATAGTAGTGTTGTCATATGCACCAGTTTGCGTTGGTTTGTTAAATAGCTATCTAATCCTGTTTTGAAAAGCTGATGTGGGTATCTGAGTTTGAATTGCATGTGATGTATGGCATTGAGTTGAGGTCTGTATATGTAACACCCCACATTATATGTGTACTAGTCCTATGCATATAGAACATGATATGGCTTGTCCAAATCAGCACCCATTTTTAACGGTGCTTGAATTTCATATTAGAGGGCTATATGTACATCTAACGCTTAAAAGGGTCGAGTGTATATAAATTATAAGTTAAACTAAGGAGATTACGACCTTAAATGAAGTGAAAGAAGTGAGGTGCTTGTAGAAATTACGAAATTACCAGGTGAGTCACCTATGTGCTTAGCTTCAATATGCTAGGTAGACGGAGATGAGGCCCGACACGAATCTATCCAAGTCTGATAATGAATAAAGTCTATGTTAAGGGTGTAACTTTAGCCAGTGTTTTAGCATTATATAGGTATTATATTTTCAGCCCAAAAAGAATAGCAAAAGGGCCCAAGTACATTCACAACCCACTTGATGATTTAGGCCCAAACAAAGTGAAAGGAAAAGAGAAAACTGGGCAGCCAAGGCCCATCAAATTGGAATCAAATAAAGCCTAAGTGAAAGGGGCAAAAAGGTATATTACTTACTTGACAAAAATAAGGACTCAAACACAAAAGAAAGTTGGCAAAAATTTTCCTTTAAAAGGGCTTACAAGGAGCTCCTTTAAGCCATTTCAACTTGGGAAAAAAATCAGATTTTTCAATGTTTTCTCTCTACTCTTTCTTGACTTTACAAAGCAGCCACAAGAAACTTCTAGGGTTCCTAAAGAAGCCCTCAACCTTGAAGGTAAAAGTAAGCAAAGATGCTTGTGTGTTCAATTTATTTTTTTCATGAAAAACAAGAGGAATAGGCTGGCTATACTTGTGCTAGAACATTTTGATAGAAGATTGTTATACACTTTTCTTGTTTATTTGAAAACTTTTTTTCTTCTTGGTTGGCTTGAATATGAAGGGAGGTTGTTGTTTTTAATGAGGTTTAGTTCTATAATGATGTATCAAGGTTGCGGCACCATTTTTATTTTCCACGAAGATGAGTTCTTGTATGATATCATAATTGTGCTCTTAGTAGGAACTTGTGGGTGGATAATTGGTAATTATTGTTCCACATTCTCCATATACTTTAGAATTTTTTTGGGACTATTTTTATGTGTAAATATGATGGGAATATTTTGGTTAGTGTTGGAACAGATTTGGGATTGTTGACGTCGAAATGTAGCGAAAGCGCAAGATGTTATGTCGCCTACATGTGTGTTGTGTAGAATTTTTATGTGTTGTGCTTTTTGGGCTGTTGTAAGATTTTTATGGGACAAAAACATGCTAGACATGACATGTATATGAGAATTTGTATTACAAAATATGATTAGAGGTGGAAAGGTTGAAAGAATACTCTTAGGTTGATAATTACATGTTTGTTGCCTGTGCATTATTTTTTATGACATTGGATTGCCAAGACATATTTATTACATGCTAAACTAGTTTTATCACCTACTCTACTATAGATAAATATTTGTAGAAAAAGGAGGTTATTTCGAGGTGATAGCGTTTTCTAATAAACCACCTAGGCGCTTATCCTTCTACTCTACCGCTAGTGCTCTACTACAACTTCAAGGGTTTAAAAGTAATCAGTTTGGTCAAGAAGTGAAGGTGGTACAACGAGGTATATAAGGCTACTCAATTTCGTATTACTTTACATGAAATCTAGATTCTTCCTCGGTGCATAGAGACACTTACCAACTCCAACATAATTAATTACCATATCTCCACTTTTTAACATGTCCATCTATTCCTGCACACAGTCATTTTCAAATCTTCATACACACTTGGATAATAAGATGCATGAGTTTTTTTTTTTGCTAAATAAAGTGCATGTTCCCATACATAGTCATTTGCAAATTTGCATACATACTTGAATACCAAGATACACGAGTTCTTTCTGCTAAACAAAGTTCATGAGTTGCTTCATCTCCTACGCATTTCATTATTTGTGTAACCTACTCTTTTCATTATGGTATTATCTTGTACGATTATTTATATGTCACATATGATATCTATGGTCCTACAGCTCAAATATTATCAATATTAACAGAATCATCTCAAAGGTAAATAAAAGATAAAGTAAGTTGCTTATTAATAGGTGGTATTCCATGGGTGGAAGTATTACCTAGCATGGGTCGATCCCACATTACGAGGGTATTTCAGGGGTGAAAGGAAAGCCTGAAATAGGTCTATCCTAATATTTATTTACCACTAATCAGTTGGTCATTTGTATTATATGTTGTGCACAGATTGTACAGTAAAGAAAGGTAAAGTAATAAACAGGACATGAAGTACATGATTCCACAATATGAATAAAGGTGGTCTCTTATCCTTACACTAATGCATGATTTCATTAGAGTCCTTACTTCATATAAAGTACTTCTTGCCTTACATATTCGATACATTATCACGTACTAACATCCCTTATGAGAGACTTGCATTTCATGCTATAGGTACAGGAGCTATTGATCTCCCCCATAGATGTATAGGATATCCAACTACTTTTACTGAGCTCCAAGTTACTTTGGTGCTTTGTGTGTCTAGATATGATATTTTTGTATTATATAGTTAGTCGTGAGGCAAGGCCTATCCCAATCCTTATCATATATTATTCCCTATTTAGAGGCTTTATAGATGATGTAAAGTAAAGTATGGTCATATCTCATACTTTAGAAATTGTGGCTCAAATAGCTTAGTCATATGCATTAACTTTTGGCTTGTTATTATTGTCTAATTTCTTGAAAGCATGTTGAATATGGAAACCCCTTATAATTCATAGAAAGTGCATAGCTATATGTTAGTCCTCCCGATCCTTTTCTGCAACGGGTGCTAGCGCACCTTAATAGGACCCTGGGCATGGCAAAAGTGGTATCAAAGTGGGTCATCCTACAGAGTTTACAAGGCTGCATCTATATAAAGTCTTGTTTATAGATGTGTTACGTACCACATTTATAAGCAGGAAGCTATGTGGCATTTAGGAGTTGCCACTTTCCTTTTATTCTATAGATCATGCAATAGAGCCAAGTGTTGTAGGTTGATTATTTCTAACCTCTAAATTGTTTCATACCACAAGTATGCCAAAAACCAGGAAGAAGAAAGGCAAAGGGAAGGAGGTAGAAATGGTGGCTGGTATACCTTGTAAGTTGAAGCAACAAAACGAGGCACAAGATGAGTCTCTATCACGAATATCTCCTACTCCTCCAGCTCCTAATGAACCAAAAAGTAGTGATATTCATCTAAAACCTCCTACCAATGCTACTATTTAGGATCTGAGAAATGCAGTCCAAGTACTGACTCACATAGTTTCTAGCCAAGGTAAAATGCAAGAAGGCCCAGTTATAGGTTCAGGTGGTGTGAATAGGGCACCTAGCACAAGGATACGTGACTTCCTTAATTTAGACCCTCTATCCATCATCGAGTAAGATCCTAACAAAGATTTGAAGACTTTATTGATCAGGTTTAATGTATTTTGGATGTTATCCATGTGAGTGGTACAAAAGCTATTGAGCTAGCAACATATAGATTGAAGGGTACGACTATACTATGATATGAATCTTAGAAGCAACCTAAGGGTATAGATACTCCTCCAACTACCTGGAAGGAGTTCAAAAAGGTATTTCTTCACCATTACTTACCATTAGAGATCCAAGAGGCCCGTGCATATCAGTTCCTGAATCTCCACAAATGGAATATGAGTGTGAGGGAGTATAGCCTTCAATTTCATTCCCTAGCCAGTTATGCACCTAATGTAGTTACTATTATGGCAGTTAAATTCATCGATATGTGGATAGATTAGTTTTGTATTTGGTTAGGGACTATACCATTGCTTCCTTGAATAAAGACATGGATATAGGGAGGATACAAGCTTTTGTACAAAAACTAGAAGACCAGAGGCAAAGAAGAAGGACAAAAGAGTTATAAAGGGGACAGTCCAAGAGGGCCAGATCTACAGGGCATTTAGACAGTCACAAGGTGAGCTTAGGCCTTGGTTTTCTAATAAACCACCTAGGCGCTTATCCTTCTACTCTACCGCTAGTGCTCTACTACAACTTCAAGGGTTTAAAAGTAATCAGTTTGGTCAAAGAAGTGAAGGACAAGGTGCAAGGACAATAGGATATTTGGTAGGCCAGAAAATAACTCCTAGATAGCCTTGTAAATAATGTGGGAGAAGTCATTTAGGTACATGTTGTGATGGGACAAATGCTTGTTATTGGTGTGGTATGTCGGGGCATATGATGAGAGATTGCCCGAAAAGACACATGGGTGATGTAGCACAACCTACTAGGTCAGCTATTACATCATCATCATCAGCTCCTCCATTAGGTAGGGGTTAGCAAGCACTTGCAGGTCGTGGTAGAGGTGTTAGAGGGGTAGATAACTTTAGCGGAGTCTAGAACTGCACTTATGCTTTGGGGAGTTAGCAAAATTTAAAAGCTTCACCCAATGTGGTTACAAGTGCATTGTCCACCTTTTCACATAATGTATATGCCTTGATTGACCTCAGTTTTAAACTATCATACATCACTCCACTAGTTGTTGGGAAGCTTGAGAGAACACCTAAATTATTAAATAAATCATTTGAAGTGTCTACACCAACTGGTGAATCTATCATAGCTAGAAGGGTTTATTATGACTGTGTAGTAACTATTTGTGACTATGACACATTGGCTTACCTTATTAGGCTAGAAGTGGTGGAATTTGATATTATAATGAGTATGGATTAGTTAGCTTCTTGCTATGCTAACATGGATTGCCGAACTAAGAGAGTATACTTCCACTTTCCAAATGAGGAATTTCTTGAATGGGAAGGCAATAATAGGGCACCAAAAGGTAAGTTTATTTCTTATTTTAAGGCAAAAAGGATGATATCCAAGGGATATATATGTCATCTAGTTAGAGTGAGGGATATAGAGACAGAATCACCAACTCTTCAATCATCTCTAGTAGTGAATGAATTTGTTGATGTGTTTCCTGAAGAGCTTCCAGGTTTACCTCCAGAAAGAGAAGTAAATTTTGGTATTGACTTACTTCAAGGTACTCAACCTATTTCCATCCCTCTATATAAAATGACCTTGGAAGAATTATGTGAGTTAAAGGAGCAGTTAAAAGACTTATTGGAGAAGGGTTTTATAAGACTTAGTTGTCCCTTTGGGGTGCACCGGTGTTATTTGTACGTGAAAAGGATGACAACTTGAGAATGTGTATCGACTACCGACAATTGAATAGGGCAACAATTAAGAACAAATATCCCCTCCCCATGGTTGATGATTTATTTCACCAATTATAGGGTGCCAAATATTTTTCAAAAATTAATTTTAGATCAGGTTATCACCAAGTGAGGGTGAAGGAGAAAGATATACCCAAGACCACTTTCAGGACACTCTATGGTCACTTTGAATTTCTTATTATGTCATTTGGGCTAACAAATGCACCTGCAATTTTTATGGATTTAATGAATAGGGTATTCATGTCATTCTTAGATATATTCCAGATAGTATTTATGGATGATATTTTGGTATATTCAAGATCAGAAAAGGATCATACGTATCACTTACGATAAGTATTACAGATTCTTCATGATCGGCAATTGTATGTCAAGTTTTCTAAATGTAAATTTTGGTTGGAATCAGTGATATTCTCGGGTCATATTGTATTCGATAAAGGAATAAGGGTTGATCTACAAAAGATAGAAGTGGTCAAAGATTGGCCAAGGCCAACAACACCCAAGGAAGATCGAAGCTTCCTAGGGTTGGCAAGTTATTACAGAAGGTTTGTTGAAGGTTTTTCTTTTATATCTACACCTTTAACAAAGTTGACACATAAGGCGACCAAGATCCAATGGAATGAGGCATGTGAAAGAAGCTTTCAAGAGTTGAAAAGCAGGCTAAAGTCTGCACCTGTGCTAGTACTTCCAGAAGGCACAGAGGGCTATGAAATGTATTGTGATGCTTCAGGAGTCCACTTAGGCTGTGTATTGACACAACATGGTAGGGTAATTGCATATGCCTCTAGACATTTAGGACTGCATGAAAAGAAATACCCAACACATGACCTTGAGGTAGTAGTGGTTCTATTTGTTTTAAAAATATAGAGTCACTATTGTATGGGTTTCACATTTATATATATACTGATCATAAGAGTTTACAGTACATCTTTAAGTAGAAAGACCTAAATTTAAGGTAGGAGAAATGGATAGAGCTAATAAAGGATTATGATATTGATATACTATACCATCTAGGGAAGGAAAATATGGTAGTCGATGCTCTAAGTTGTAAGTCAATCATGAATATTGGCAATCAGACTATGGTAAGTCAAGAAGTGGCCAAGGATCTACATCAACTAGCCAATTTGGTAATTCGCCTTTTTGGAACTCCAAAGGAAGGGATTGTTGTGCATAGTGCTGCAGAGTCTTTATTAGTAATGAAGGTAAAAGTAAAGCATTTTAAGGATCCTATTCTATGACGACTTAAGGAAAAGGTGCGTCATGGTACGATGAAGGCTTTGAACTTACACAAAATAGAGTACTTTATTGCTAAAATAGATTATGTGTGCTTGATATTGATGGACTAAGAAGGAGGATAATGGAAGAAGCTCATCGTTCAAGATATTCCATCCACCCAGGATCAACTAAGATGTATCATGACCTGAAGGGAATGTTTTGGTAGGGAGGCATGAAAATGACTTTATAGAATTCGTAGTTCAATATCCGAATTGCCAACAAGTCAAAGTAGAGCACCGAAATCTAGGAGGTTATATGTAGTGTATAGAGCTTCCAACATGAAAGTGGGATATGATTAATATGGATTTTGTTACTGGGTTGCCTCCCTCATTTTAAAAGTTTGACTCCGTATGGATAATAGTTGATCGACTCACAAAGTCAGCACACTTTCTGCCAATTAACTGTGATTATACAACCAAAGAGTATATAAAGTTATACCTCAAAGAGATAGTTAGGCTACATGGGGTCCCAATCTCCATTATATCTAATCGGGGAGCTTAATTCACTACAGAGTTTTGGAAGTCATTCCAAAGGAGTTTAGGGATGCAAGTGAATTTAAGTACAACTTTCCACCCTCAAACAAATGGTCAAGCAGAATGTACCATTCAATCACTTGAAGATATGTTGCAGGATTGTGCATTGGACTTCATAGGTAGTTGGATGGACCATTTGCCACTTTTTGAATTTGCCTTTAATAATAGCTACCATTCAAGCATTAAGATGGAACCTTATTAAGCATTGTATGGAAGGAAATGTAGGTCACCCATTGGATGGTTTAAAGTCAGTGAAATAACCTTGCTTGGGCTAGATCTAGTACAACAAGCCATTGAAGAAGTTAGGGTAATACAACAACGGCTATAAACAACCCAGAGTGATCACAAATCATATGTGGATGCTAGGAGGAGTGGACTAGAATTCTTAGTAGGGGATTGGGTATTCTTGAAGGTGTCCCCAATGAAAGAGGTTATGAGATATGGTAAGAAGGGAAAACTAAGCCCGCATTACATAGGGCCACATAATATTATTAAGAGGTTTGGGAAGGTTGCATACAAATTAGAGCTACCCTAAGAGGTTTCAATGGTTCATCCAAATTTTCATGTCTCAATGCTTCCATACATCATAGGTGATCCATCCTGTATCACTCCTATTAAAGATCTGTAGGTTACAAAGGATCTCGCCTATGAAGAGGTACATATTTTTATTCCTGATCATCAAGTTAACAAGCTTTGGAATAAAGAAATAGCTACAGTAAAAGTACTTTAGAGAAACTAGCAAGCAGAAGAGATAACATGGGAGGTTGAGGAAGTGATGAGATCTAAGAACCGTTACTTATTTGAAACTGAAGACGAAGCCCAACATGTCGAATTGGGGCATTAATAGGTACATGTGTTTGAATACTGATTGTTTTGTCACAAGTTTGTTTAAGTAAAGGTTTAAACTTGGTTAAGCTATCCAATTATGTGAACATTCAAGGACGAATGTTCTTAAGGGGGGAAGATGTAACACCCCACATTGTACATGTACTAGTCCTTTGCATATAGAACATGATATGGCTTGGTCAAATTAGCACCATTTTTAAAGGTGCTTGATTTAAGTTTAGAGGGCTATATATATGTCTAACGCTTAAAAGGGTCGAGTAAGTCAAATTGAGGAGCTCATAGCCTTAAATGAAGTGAAATGAGTAAGCTGCTTATAGGACTTAGAAAGCTAGTAGGTGAGTCATCTACGTGCTTAGATTAAATATGCACTAGGTGAGTCACCTACGTGCTTAGCGTAAATATGCTAAGTAGAAGGAGATGAGGCCCGACACTAAATCCGTCCAAGTCCGATAATGAATAACGTCCATGCTAAGGGTGTAACTTTAGCCTTGTTTAGTATTATAAAGGGACAATATTTTTAGCTCAAGAAGAATAAAAAAGCACACAAGTACATTCACAACCCACTTGATGATTTGGGCCTAAACCAAGTGAAAGGAAAGGAGAAAAGTGGGCAACGAAGGCCCATCAACTTGGAACCTAATAAAACCTAAGTGAAAGGGGTAAAATGATACATTACTCACTTGATAAAAATAAGGATCAAAACACAAAAGAAAGTCAGCAAAAGTGTTTCTTTAAAAGGGCTTACAAGCAGGTCCTTTAAGCCATTTCAACTTGGGAAAAAAATCAATTTTTTCAAAGTTTTCTCTCTACTCTTTATTGACTTTACAAAGCAGCCACAAGAAACTTCTAGGATTTCTAAAGAAGCACTCAACCTTGAAGGTAAAAGTAAGTAAAGATACTTGTGTGTTTAGTATAGCTTTTCAAGAAAAACAATATGCATCTTGTGCTGGAATTTTTGGACAACATGTATTCCAAAGATTGTTATACACTTTTCTTGAAATTTGAAAACTTGTTTTCTTTTTACTTGGCTTGATTACGAAGGGAGGTTGCTGTTTTTAATTATTCTTAGTTCTGTAATGATGTATCAAGGTTGCTGCACCATTTGTATCTTCCACAAAAATGAGTTCATGTATGATATTGTAATTGTACTCTAAGTAGGAACTTGTGAACGAATGATTGGAGATTGTTCTTCCATGTTATCCATATATTTCAAAACTATTTTGGGACTGTTTTTATGTGTAAATATTATGGGAGTAGTTTCGTTAAAGTTGGAACTGATTTGGGATTATTGACGTCGAAATGTAGCAAAAGGGCATAATATTATGTCATTTACTTTTGCATTATGTAGACTTTTTATATGTTGTGCTTTTGGGATGTTATATGACGGTTAGGAGACTAAAACAACTTGTAGATGACATATATATAAGAATGTGTATGGGAAAATACGATTAGACGTGGAAAGGTTGAATGAATACTCTTGGGTTGATAATTACACTCTGCTGCTCATGCATTATTTTTTATGAGATTGGACTGTCAGGATGTGTTTATTAGCTGCTAATACTAGTTTTACCACCTACTCTATCATAGATAAATATTTGGAGGAAAAGGATGTTATTTCAGGGTAATAACGAGGTGGTACAATGAGGTATGTAACACTACTCGATTTCGTATTACTTGACATGAAATTTAGATTCTTCCTTGGTGCATAGAGGCACTTACCAACTCAGGCATAACTAATAACCACGTCTCCACTCTTGAACATTTTCATATACTCCCGTACATAGTCATTTTCAAATCTACATACATACTTGGAAACCAAGATGCATAAGTTCCTTTTTGCTCAATTACGTTTATGTGTTGTTTCATCTCCTACACATTTCATTATTTGTGTAACCTACTTTTTTCATTGTGGTATTATCTTGTATAATTATTTATGTATCACATGATATATTTATGGTCCTGCAGCTCAAATATTATGACCACCAAAAAAATTATCTCAAAGGTATATAAAAGATAAAGTAAGTTGCTTATTGATTGGTGGTATCCCAGTGGTGGAAGAATCACCTAGCATGGGTCGATCCCATATTATGGCAGGGATCCTAGGGGGGAAAGGAAAGCCTATCATGTGTCAATCCCAATATTAATTTACCACTAATTAGTTGGTCATTTGTATTATATGTTGTGCATAGATTATATAGTAAAGAAAGGTAAAGTACTACATGGACATAAAGTATATGATTACATAATATGACTAAGGTGGTCTCTTTTCCTTATGCAAATGCATGATTTCATTTGAGTCCTGGTTCATATATAATAATTTCTGCCTTACATATTCAGTACATTATCTCGTGCTAACGTCCCTTACGGGGGACCTGCATTTCATTCTGTAGGTATTTGAGCTATTAGATCTCCCAAGTAAGTGTAAAGGATATCCAACTGTTGTTATAGAGCTCCAGGTTGCTTCGGGGCTTTGTGTTTCTAGAGCTTATATTTTTATATTGTATAGTTAGTCGTGAGTCAGGGCTTGTCCCGACCCTTATCAGATACTATTCCCTATTTAGAGGCTTTATGGATAATGTAAAGTAAAGTGTGGTCATGTCTTGTACTTTAGACATTGTCACTCTAACGGCCTAGTCATATGAATTTCCTTTTGGCTTTTTATTACTGTCTACTTTTATAAAAGCATGTTAAATATGGAAACCCCTTATGATATTCATAGAAAGTTCATGGTTATATGTTCCTTAATGGGACTTTTAGTGTAACAGTGTGTTACTATATTATCTATATAGATTGAGTTATCCCTTAAGGACAAGCAATAATTTTAAGTTGAGTGTGTTGATGTGCTACAAAAACACAACACATTTGATACTTCAAATTTTTTAATTTATGTGTTCTCAACGCAATATTTTTGAGTTTTATGTGTTTAGTTTTTGCAAGATTATGCATTGGGTATGACTTGGGGCAAAATTACAGACGATTTCTGATTTTTCATGATTTACGAGACCCTCTATGGATCGTAGAGCATTCTATGAGTCATAAAGTTTGTCGTGTAACAAATTCCAGTAAGGGATGATATCTGAAGCTAAAGTCTACGTGATAAATGTACAAGTTGTAGAGCATTCTGCGAGTCATATTGATAGGTTTCATGTAGATTTCCAGTGAGGGACAATTTGATGAAGTTGAAGCCTATGAACATATAATATTAATCATCCATTGGTTTATGAGTCATAATGTGATACCATAGAAGAGAAGTCCAAGATCCCAAAAGCTGATTACAAGACCCCGACTACGAGTCATAGAAGACACTATGAGTCACAGAGTTCTTTCGTAGAAGTCACCGACCAGTTTTTCTATTTTATTTAGGACTTAATTATAATTATTGTAAATAGAACTTTTATGTTATTGTACAAGGGAGGATGTCATTATTCTATACTTTTAGAGTTTGTACTTGGAGAATCCAATACTTGAGAGAGAAGATTGTAAGAAAACACTTGTGGGTAAATATAATTTTGAAGCTTGCGATTCTTCTTCGTCTTAGATTTGCTTAATTTTAATTGAATTAGGTAAGTGTTTGATTATGTTTTCTCAATTCATAATTTCTTCATCTACCCATAGCATGAGTAACTAAATCTATAACAAGGGTTGTGGGAACCATGAAGAACTAGCTAAGTAAACCAAGATAATTTATAATTCTTGGAATGGGTATATGCATGTATTAATCAATTCTTTTCATTTTGCATGTTTTATAATTGTAGCCGACATTAGAACCTGCCCAGTGTTACTGACTAGACCAAGGTAATAATGAATAGGAAAAGTGATTGATTAATAGGATTCGATTGATGTATTCACGTCTAATCAACTGAAATGGGCCAAGGGGAGGTTGTACTGGGACTTATAGTTAATGGTTACTATTGCACACTATGGAGATGGGCCAAGTCACATAGTGAAATTTGCCTCTGACCTTTGGTGAAAGGGCTTGGTGAACTTAAATTATCATCTTGTATGCTACACTAGACAAGAATTGGGTTATCTAGTGATGCTAAATTGGGGAATCATGGGAAATATAGTACACTAGTTGCTATCTATTATTGACTTTCTCCTATAATAGTTAGTTTAGTTTATTTTCTTATCAATTATTGCAAAAAAACCTCTTCAGGGAATTGAGTTGGTTAATTACTTGAATTTCTTCGTTGTGAATTCTCATAAGTCTACACATTCCCTATGGGTTCGACCCTAACCTTGGTTAGGTTTTATATCTTGATAACGACCGCTTTATCCTCTAAAAATAGAGGTGTAACCTAGGCGACATCAGCAAGATAGGTCAAAAGATTGTTGATTATCCATATGCTCAAAACTAATGTAAAATTGGTTGTCCTCAAGGACATGGTGCTCATCGAACACAAAAGACAGAAGGCGGTGCTAATGATGGTGGTCCTACTTTTCCTAAGCATTGAAGGTGTTGGAAAAACAATGGAGGCATTTGCCAGAGAGGACCAGGTGGTTGTTCTCGTTGTGGAAAAATGGGGCACCAAATCTCTGAGGATTCTTGTCTTGCTAAAATATGTGAGGTTGGGTATCTTCATGGTCAAATGGTTCCAAAAGGGTGAGTACAAGAAGGTGGCCAAACTCTAGGAGGATGTTCAAATGTAAACTGATTCTATGTTCTTCAAGAGAGGCCAAAGGAGGATGATTCCCACAATGTTATTACCAGTATGTTAAAGATTTTATGATTATGATGTCTGATTTATTGGATCCAGATGGCACTTTCTCTTTATTACTCCATTTATTGATAATAGATTTCATGTATGTCTCAAATTGTTATGTGCACTTTTTGAGGTGCCTACCACTGTTGGTGAGTCTATTGTTGCGACAACAGTCTATAGGGATTTTCCCGTCTCTATATTGCATAAAGACTTGCCTTGTGATTTTGTTGTGCTTGTCATGGTAGATTTTGATATTATCCTTGGTATAGATTGGTTGCATGCATATCATGCTTCCATTTATTGTAGAACTTGTAAGGTTAAGTTCCCAATTCCTAACGAGCCCATTTTTGATTGGGAAGGTCATAATTCCGTTGTTAAGGGCATTTTCATTTCTTCTCTTAAGGCCTTAAAATTGATTTCTAGGGATTGCATTTACCATATTGTAAAGGCTAGAAATGTTGAGTCTAAAGTCCCTCCTATTGAGTCGATTCCGGTGGTTAATGAGTTTCATGATGTCTTCCCCGATGAGCTTCCCAGTATTTCTCCTGAAAGGGAAATAGATTCTTGTATATACCTCCTCCCCAATACATAACACATTTCAATTCCCCTCTACTATATGGCCCCGAGAGAGTTAAAGGAGTTAAAAGACCAATTGAGGGATTTATTACAAAAGGTTTTCATATGGCCTAGCAAATCACCTTGGGGTGCACCAATTTTATTTGTAAGAAAGAAAGATGGCTCACTTAGAATGTGCATTGACTACCGGCAACTCAGTAGGGTCACTAGAAAGAAAAAGTATCTCTTGCCAAGGATAGATGACCTATTTGATCAACACCAATGGGCTAGTCATTTTTCTAAGATTGATTTTCGGTCCGTACACCATGAAATGAGGGTGAGGAAGTGTGATATTCCCAAGACAGCTTTTCAGACTAGATATGGGCATTTGAAATGTGCAGTGAAGTCATTCAACCTAACTAGTGCACCTATGATTGTCAAGACCCAAGCCGAGGGCCTAGACATGACACGGCGAATGGGAAACTCAAAGGGACCCCTAGCAAACCTCTTAACATATCATTACACATCTTTGGTCGAGGAAGTAATTAAATAACAAGAGAGAATAGTAATAAGGGTAAAAGGGACTAAGGGAAGTCTTTCATAGCATTAAAACATACAAGAGTCAAGAGGGTCAAAGCTCACAACATCATTACATACTTGTCCAACAACACCTCTACACTTAGAATTGAGCAGGGTCCAAGATAACTTTCCAGGCTATCTCTCATAGTCAAAAACATACAAATATATAATGAGAGTCATTACATAACATAAGAATAAGAGATATCATCCCTAGAGTTGAGGACTCACCCAACTTGCTTTGTGAAGATAGTACTAGCCATGGGGAGGATGAGGATGATGATGAGGAGCTCCGCTTCCTACACGGTAACATCTTGTAGGCATAAAGTATGCGTTAGTATATTTTAATGCACTACATATGTAAGATTCAATGCAACAAGAGATAGGCAACATAATTGAAATGCATAATTAGACAATGGATAAGCATAGAGAAATATGGCATGCATGAATGATGCTTGAGTAAAACATGCTAATATAGAACATATTACATGTATAGTAAGAGACCTCTTGATGGTTGTCACACCCTACCATCAATGGTGATTGAGGTATCAACCCCTCAATTAGTTGATGGTGGTCTCACCCCACCATCCATGGTGATTGAGGTATCAACCCGTCAATTAGTTGATGGTTATCTCACTCTACCATCCATGGTGATTGAGGTATCAGCCCCTGAATTGGTTGACGGTTGTCTCACCGTACCATCCATGGTGATTGGGGTGTAGCATCCCTCAATAAGGTGTGGTCAACTTGTAACTTTATAGATACCGCTCATGACATCAACACATATATACCTCCCATTCATCATCATAAAGTCATTCAAGTCATAGGGCATGCAATAGATTATCAATAGCTCAAGAACCCTAAACCGGACATTTTATCAAACCTTTGGTGGATGTGCAATGCTAGTGTAAAACTATGTAATTCAAGAGTGAAATCATGCAAGAAAACTTGAAGTAAATAAACCCACCTATACTTGGTAATACCCTCATGCAATACACATTGAAACCATTCATTAAATCTCAAAATAGATACTAGTTTCATAGCTTAAAACATGCTCAAAACATTCACACTTTTATGAAACTCCAACATAATTCATAGTCAATCTCATAGTAAGTAAGACCTATAAGTAAATCAACTTAAAAACATAGAATTTATGTATGAGGAAGCTTGGGCACTATGGGTGAAAGGACCCAATTGTTGAAACCCACATACATCAAATTAGTAGATTTCCTTGATAAAGATTGGAATGGAGACTTGAAGCTTGAATGAAATCCTTAAGATCTGAAATGAAATTTTGTACTTGAATTTTGGGTGAAATATTTGTCCAAGTGTTTGAGAGAGTATTGGGGAATGTCTTGTATGATATGGTGTTGAAATATGGCTAAGTATATGTGTTCTTACGTATGGGAAGACTTAGGCCCAAGACCCAAAAGCCTTGGACCGAGACAACAAAATTGGCCAAAAATAACACCAGTCAGCGCCCTGGTCGCGTTGCGCCAAGTGCGTGGGTGGATCAACTTGAAATTGCAAATTATGGAAAATGAAATTTAGATACAGTTGCTCTAAAATCAGGATTAACCCATTTGCCACTCAATTTTGACCCATGATCAAGAATATGAAGTTAGATTTTTATATCACACACAAATTTTGACATATATGGAAATTACTATTATGGGCACTTCCGAGGCACATTTTCGGCACTTTTTAGGGTCATTTTAATATCTCCCCCTTGGGAACATTCATCCCCGAATGTCAAAGAAGCACACATAAGAAGAGTAATCATGGAGAAATCAGCCCCAACAAGAATGCAATAATGCACTTAAACGCCATTTTCAAGAATCTCAACATATATGTTAAAATAACCATGAACTTGTCAACATAAACATGAATACATGCAAATGACATATAGGGCTGATACATGAGACATAAAATCACATAGAAGACTTGGAATTAGAAAAATCTTAACATAAGTGTAAAATCATCGTAAATTATTCAATTTAAACATAAATGTCTGCAATGACATGAGGGCTAAACTTAAGTCTTGAGATTGTATACTGGACTTAGAATTAATACCTTAGGTTTGAGTAGAATGAAATAGATAGGGATATCGCTTTTGCATGTCCGCTTCGGCCTCCCATGTAGCACTTTCTACTAGTTGATTCCTCCAAAGGACCTTAACGGAAGCCATATCCTTGTTCCTCAACCTCTTCACTTGTGTATCCAAGATCTCTACTGGAACTTCTTCATAAGTCAAGTTTTCTTCAACAACGCCCACAACATCAAATAGAACAATAGCATTTCTCCCACACATTTTCTCAACAAGGATACATGAAATACCGGATGAACCAAATCCATTTCACTAGGTAACTCCAAGTCATAGGCTACCTTACCAATCCTCCTGAACACCCTATAAGGATCCATATATCTTGGACTCAATTTACCTTTTTTACTAAAATGAACCACACCCTTCATGGGTGATACCTTCAAATAGACCCAATCATCAACCTTAAATTCAAGATCCCTTCTCCTCACAACGGTGTAGGACTTTTGATAACTTTGGGCTGTTTTTAACCTTTCCCTAATTAATCTTACCTTCTCCATAGCCTCCATGACCAGATCTGGACCCAACAAAGCCATTTCTCCCACTTCAAACTACCCAACCTCAGATCTATAATGTCTACCATTGAGGGCCTCAAAAGGAGCCATACCAATGCTAGAATGATAGCTATTATTATAAACAAACTCAATCAATGGAAGATGGTCATCCCAACTACCCTTACACTCCAAAACACAAGCTTTAAGCATATCCTCAAGAATTTGGATAGTACTTTCATTTTGGCCATCCATTTGAGAGTGAAAGGTCGTATAAGCTTTACCTTAGTACCATGACCTCTTTGGAAGGACCTCCAAAAGTGAGAAGTGAATTAAGCACCATGATTCAATATGATAGACAAGGGCACCGCATGCAATCTAACCAACTCATGAATGTACAACCTAGCATAATATTCGGCCCTATAAGTAGTCCTAACCACTAGGAAATAAGCCGACTTTGTCATTCTATCAACCACAACCCAAATAGAATCAAGACCCTTTCTAGTCTTAGGCAATTTATCGCTTATATGGCGCCGATATTGCGCATAAAACAAATCTGGAAAGCAATTTATCGCTTATATGGCGCCGATATTGCGCATATCGCGCCAATATCGCGCATGGAGTTTGAAATATATTCAATTTAAAATTCTAGGCATTCGAAGGCACATTTTCGGGCACTTTTTGGGGTCATTTCAATATCTCCCCCTTGGGAACATTCATCCCAAAATGTAAAATGGACGTACAAGACAAAAGTGATCATAAAAAAATCAGCACTGATAAGAATGAAATGTTGCATTTAAAACACCATTTTCAAAATCTCAACATAAGTGTAAAATCATCATAAACTTGCCAACTTAAATATGAGTGCATACGAATGACATAGGGGCTGAAATACAAGACTTGAAATCACATAGGGGACTTAGAATTGGTACCTCAGGCTTCAGTAGAGTGGAAAAGATAAGGATACCACTTTTGCATGTCCATTTCGGCCTCCCAAGTAGCACTTTCGATTTCTTGGTTCCTCCAAAAGACCTTAACGGATGCCACCTCCTTTATCCTCAATCTCTTCACTTGCCTATCCAAATTCTGAACCAGAGTCTCCTCATAAGTCAAGTTATCCTCAACAACACCCACAACATCAAGAGGCACAATAGCATTGGGATCACAAACACATTTCTCAACATAGAGACATGGAACACTGAATGAACCAAATTTATTTCACTAGGCAAATTCAATTCATAAGCAACCTTGCCAATCTTCCTCAAGACCTCATAAGGACAAACATATCTTAGATTCAACTATCCCATTTTACAAAAATGGACCGCACCTTTCATTAGAGAAACTTTCAAATAGACCCAATCACCCACTTTGAATTCAAGCTCTCTTCTCCTCACATCGCCATAAGATTTTTGATGGCTTTGGGTTGTTTTTCAACATTTCCCTAATCATCCTAATCATCTCAAGAGCCTCTATAACCAGATCCTATCCTAATAAAGCCACCTTTCAAACCTCAAACTAACCAATCGGAGATCTACAATGTCTCCCAAAAAGAGCCTCAAAAGGATCCATACCAATGCTAGAGTGATAGCTATTGTTATAGGCAAACTCAATCAAAGGAAGATGGTCATCCCAACTACCCTAAAGCTCCAAGACAAAAGCCCTAAGCATCTCCTCAAGTGTTTGAATTGTTCTTTTGGCTAGGCCACCCGTTTGGGGTGAAAGGCGTATTAAAGTGAACTTTTGTACCAAAGACCCCTTTGGAAAGGCCTCCTAATATGTGAAGTGAATTGTGAACCGCGATTCGATATAATGGACAAAGGAACCCCATGTAATCTCACTAACTAATGGATGTATAATCACGCACAATCTTCAACCCTATATGTAGTCTTAACTGGTAAAAAATGAGCCAATTTCGTCATCCTATCAACTACAACCCAAATGGAATCAAAACTTTTTCTAGTCTTGGGCAACCCAACCATAAAATCCATATTAATCATCTCCCACTTTCAAGTGGGAATCTCTATTTCTTGGGTTAGGCCACCCTGGGCAACCCAACCACAAAATCCATATTAATTACCTCCCACTTCCAAGTAGGAATCTCAATATCTTGAATTAGGCCACCTAGCCTTTGATGTTCGGCTTTGACTTGTTAATAACTATGGAAACCGGAAATGAATTTGGCAATGTCCCTCTTCATGCCTCCCCACCAATACACATCTCTCAAGTCTCTATACATTTTGGTAGCACCGGGGTGTATAGAATAAGAAGAATTATGGTCCTCATGAAGGATCTTCTCCCTCAAACCATCAACACAAGGTACATATAACCTACCTTGGTACCTAAGGGCCCCATCTCCCCCTTGGGATAAAACCTCTACTTTGCGCTCTTTCACCAAGGCCTTCAATTCAAGCAAGGAGGAGTCAAGATCTTGTTGTGCTATTACCTCATCAACCAATAATGACTTAGACCCATCAACAACAACCATACCATTATCACCAACCTGTTCCAACCTAACCCCCAATGTAGCCAACCGATGCACTTCACTAACCATCTCCTTTCCACTACCATCAACATGAGCTAGGCTACCCATGGACACCCTAATCAAAGCATATGCCACAACATTTTCCTTACCCAGATGATAGTACACACACATATCATAGTCATTAAGAAGTTCTAACCATCTCCTTTGCCTTAAGTTGAGATCAGTGAAGACATATTGGAGGCTCTTCTAATCGATAAACATATCCATATGCACCCCATACATGTAGGGACACCAAATATTTAATGCAAACACAATGGCGACTAACTTTAGATCATGGGTAGGGTAATTCCTTTCATGTACCTTGAGTTGTCTAGAAGCATAAGCTATAACCTTACCATTTTGCATCAACACACAACCCAAACAAATCTGGAAAGCATCCTAATACACCATAAATCCCTCAAGTCCATCCTGTAGTGACAATATAGAAGTGGACACAAGCTTGTCTTTCAATGTTTGGAAACTCTTCTTACACTCATCGGTCCATACAAACTTATTCTTCTTTTGAGTCAATATTTTCATATGGGAAGTAATGGAAGAGAACTCATTTACAAACCTTCCATAATAACCCTCTAGGCCCAAGAAACTCTAGTTATCCGACAGGGTCAATGGACTAGGCCAATTTCTAACTACATCGGTCTTCTTAGGATCCACCTTAATGCCATCCCCCAACACTACATAATCCAAGAATGCAACCTCCTTCTACAAAAATTCACATTTGGCATATTTGGGATACAATTTCTCATCCCTCAATCTTTGCAACACAACCCTCAAATGCCCCATATGCTCCTCCCCACTATGTGAATAGATGAAAATATCATCAATAAAGACCACAACAAAGGAATCAAGGTAAGGTTTGAAGACCCTAGTCATTAGGTCCATGAAGATAGCTGGTGCATTAGTCAACCCAAACAACATCATAACAAACTCACAATGCCCATATCTAGTCTGGAAGGATGTCTTAGGAATATCACACTCCCTCACCCTGACTTTATGATACCCGGACCAAAGATCAATCTTAGAGAATAAGCTAGCCTCTTGAAATTGGTCAAACAAGGCCTCAATCCTTGGAAGAGGATATCTATTCTTGATGGTGACCCTATTGAGTTGCCGGCAGTCAATGCACATTCTAAGCGACCTATCCTTCTTTTCATAAACAATACCAAGCACCCCTATGTGATTGACTAGGTCTTATAAATCCCTTCTCCAACAAATCTTTCAATTGTTCCTTTAACTCTTTCAACTCCGCTGGGGCCATACGGTAAAGGGAAGAGGTCTTTACCAAAATCTATTTTCCTTTCGGGAGGAAAACCAGGAAGATCATTTGGGAAGACATCAAGAAACTTATTTACAACTGAAACCGACTCTATGGAAGGGACTTTGGACTCCACATCTCTAACCCTCACAAGATGATAAAGACACTCCTTATATATCAACTTATGGACTTTTATGCGTGAAATGAATCTACTCTTGACCACCACATCTTGACTTTCCTACTCAAGGACGGGTTCATTTGGAAATAAGAACTTGACCCTAAGGTTTCTACATTCAATAGAAGCATAGTAGCCATGCTACTAATACATCCCAAGAATGACATCAAAATTAACGATGCTTAATTCAACAACTTATGCAAAATGCAAATAGGATAACTTCTATACACTTTCCTAGCAACAATAGAGGTAGCACTATGAGTGGACACTTCATATGACTCATGCAGTAACTCGGGGTTAACATGGAACATTTTAGCAACAAAAGGGGTAACAAAGGAAAGAGTGGCACCTGGATTAATTAAACCATATATATCAAAGTCAAAGATTTTCAACATACCAATAACAACATCGGGAACCTCACCNGCTCAAAAAATAGCAAAACAGTCACAATTTCACATAACTTCAACATAGCGTAGTGCATAAAATTGGTTGTAGCTTCGGACAACACCATGAGGACCACCTCTACCCAATGGGACCGTACTCGACCTCTGGCCTTTGCCACAATTTCATGGACAATCCACCTTCTTGTGACCAAGTTCCCCGTATTTAAAGCATGCATTAGAACCTTTCAAACATGGGCCTCCATGTCTTCTTCAACATTTAGGGCACACATCAATAAGAGCCCCCCCACCAACACCTTAAGGACTAGGGAAGTCATTGGGAAACTCTATATTAGTAGCATGAGAAGACCCTTGGCCTTGAAGAAATCTAGCACCCTTTTGGAATTTACCCGCAAACGGGGCCCTCTTGGCCTCATGCCTCCCTCTCTTCTTCAATTTCGCCTCCTCTATTTTCTCAGCATAGGTTATCAACCGAGACACATCCATATCACTAATTAGCATGGCGGACGAGCACTTTTCACTTACCAAGTCAGAGACCCCCTTCACGAGCTTATTCATTCTTGATCTAGGATCGGCTACCAAATGAGGAGAATATTTTAAAAGTTGATTAACCTTAAGGGCGTACTCCCTCACACTCATTGTACCTCATTTCAAGTTCATGGACTTTACCATCTTAGCTTCTTTAAGCTCAAGAGGGAAACATTGATTAAGGAAAGCCAATTTAAACTCCTCCCAAAGCACCACATTATCGATTCCCTTCTCACCCTTTCATTGATCATACCATATTTAAGCTACCCCTTTGAGTTGGTATGCCACAAACTCCACCTTTTTATTTGGCCCCACACCCATGATATTCAAAATCTTGTAGACCTCATCAATGAACTCTTGTGGATCTTCATCCACCTTTGACCCATAGATCATCAGAGGATTCATCGGCATGAAGTCCCTTACCCTAGCTCTTGGGGTAGTAGCATAAGGGGCTTGGGCCCCTTGATTTACTTGGTTTGCCAAAACTAGGGCAAGAATAGTGAGAGCATCCCGAAGCTCACCATTGGTTGGTTGCTCCTCGGGGAGTTTGGGGCCTTCTTTCTTAAGTATTTGGCATGATCTAGCATAGCAAAGAACAATCGTTAGGGAGGAAAACTCACTACAACCCTATAGCATGACTTAGAACATAAAGAGGGAAAATATTTCCTAAAACATCTCATAGACTCCTATTCATAGTCAGGGCGCGCTTTACAACCATGAATAAGACTCTAATCGACGTGGTGTGTTGGACTCCAAGGATCTATCAACCTAGTGCTATGATACAAAGTTTGTCACGGCCCAAGCCTAGGGCCTAGACTTGACACAACGAATGAGGAACCTGAAGGGATGCTAAATAAGCCTCTGAATTTGGCATTATACATCATTGGTCACGGAAGCATATTAAAGTCATAAAGAATAGAAATTGGAGCAAAGGGGCTAAGCGAAAAGATTCCATAATCAAGAGATAAGGAGTCAAATCTCATATCATAAATACATAATATGTCCACCAAACACCTCTAATACTTAGATAAGAGCGGGGACCAAGACAAAGCAAATGGGCTCAGCCACATAGTCATAATCAAAGTAAAGAATAGTATCTCAATACATGAAAAGAAAAACATAGACTAAGGTCCCAAAAATAGAGGACTCACAACATTGCTTGAGTAGTACCGAACTAGCCATGTGGAGGAGGAGGAGGATGATCAACTTGGGCTCTGGTTCCTACATGGTGATATCATGTAGGCAAGAGTATGCGTCAGTACATTTGAATGTACTAAGTATATAGGATGCAATGCAATAAAAGATAGGATCAATGTATATATAAAAATCCTTAAGTAGCTCAAACTCATATAGTATATTATATGTGTAGAAGAGACCAAGCTAGATTTCCAAAGTACAAACCCCTTAGTTAGTTGATGATGGTTTCACCCCATCATCCATGTGGTATGGTACACACCCCTCAGACGGTTGAAGATAATCATACCTTATAACCACAGTGGTGATGTAAAAACCCCTCACATGGTTGATGAGGACAAACTGCCACCTCGGTTGATTAGTACAAACCCCTACCTTGGTTGATGAGTACAAACCTCCACCTCAATTACCAGGCTCTTATTCCCCTAGATCGGGCATTTTCTAATGCAACAATTTATATAGATCATATCATTTACATAGGCTTATTTCATCATTATATAGTAAATGATATCATATCTCACACTTTGGACTTTCAACTCCTCAAGAAATCACATTCGGACATTTTATCAAACACTTAAAGGGTGTGTAATGCTAATATAAAACCACGAAATATAGAGATGAAATAATGCAAGTAAATTCATTGTAAAACCATCGATAATCACGTTACAACACTCTCATGCAATATACATTAAAAAGCCTCCTCAAATTTTAAAATAGATCAAAGATTTATAGCTCAAAAAATAGCAAAACAGTCACAATTTCACATAACTTCAACATAGCGTGCAGTGATTCTCATAATATGTAAGACCCATTTGTAAATCAACTTTAAATCATGCAATTTGAGTAAATAGAGATTTGGGTATCATGGCTGAAAGGAAATCATAAAGGAAAACCACATACCTTAGCTTAGAGAAGAACTTAGTGAAGATTAGAGATGGAGAACCGAAGTTTGAAGAAGAACCTTAAAGGAAATCCTTAGTTCGGATGAGGGTTTGAGACTTGAATTTAGGAGTGAAAATATGGTTAAGAGTTTGAGCAAGTATTGGAGAATGTATAGGATGACATGAGGGTGAAATGAGGCTAGGTATAGGTAAAAACACATTTGGGAAGACTTAGACCCAAGACTTAAAAGTCTTAGACTGAACAAAAAATAGACACTTTTTAACACAGAGGCATGTTGCGGAAGTGACACGGATTCCTCTCCGGAAATCTCATTTTGAAAAATTATAATTACTAATATTTCGCTCTTAAATTGGAGTTAGACCCTTTTCCCCTTAATTGTGACCCCCTAAACTAGAATATCAAGTCAGATTTTCAATATCGTGCACGCATTTTGAGATATATGGAATTTAAAATTTTGAGTATTTTGAGGCACATTTTCGGGCTCTTTTTGGGGTTGTTTCAGTAAGGTACAAACTCCTCAACTAGGTTAGTGATTATCGCACCCATCACCTGGTGTATGTGGGACAAAGCCCTCAACTAGGTTAGTGATGATCGCACTGATCACCCTGGTGTGTGAGGTACAAACCCCTCAACTAGGTTAGTAATGATCTCACTCACAACCTTGTGTTTGAAATACTACCCCTCAACTAGCTTACCCGGGCTCTTAGTCCCCCCATATTGGACGTGGTCTAATGGAACACCCTATATAGAGTATATCATATACACAAGCTCTTTTCATCATCATATAGTCATTTATATCATATCTCATGCATTGGACCTTCAATTCATCAAGAAACCACATTCCAACATTTTATCAAACATTTAGCGGATGTGTAGTGCTAGTGTAAAAACATGCAATTCAAGGGTGATATCATTCAAGTAAATTCATTGTAAAAGCTTCAATAGGTACTTGGTAAAACCCTCAAGCAATAAACATCAAAGCCCTTCACCAATCCTTTCAATAGAACTTATATTCATAGCTCAAAATGTGGTAAAACAATTACAATTTCCAATGCTCAAACACAGTATGAAGTGATTTTCATAATAATCAAGACCCAAGAATAAATCACCTTTAAAGTATGCAATTTGTAAGAAATAGGAATATTTTGCATCATGGGTAAAAGGAACCCATGAAAGAAACCCACATACTTTAGCTTTGGAGAAACTCTTAGTGAAGATTGAATATAGAGGCTTGAACCTTGAAGAAAATCCTTAGATCCGAGAGAGGTTTTGAGACTTGAATTTAGGAGTAGAAAATATGGCTAAGTGTTTGACTGAGTGTTGGGGAATGTTCAGGATGATATGAGGATGAAATATAGATAAGTATAGGTAAATACACATTTGGGAACACTTAGGCCCAAGACTTAAAGTCATGGACAGAAGTTAGAAAACTTCCCCCATTTTAACACTGGTGCTCTTCGCGGGGAGGGCACACAGTAGCTACTGGAATTTGTCATTTTGAAATTTGAAATTGTGAATTCTTCACTCTAAAATAGGGTTTCAACTCTTTTCCCCCTAATTTTGACCCCATGAACAAGAATAAGAAGTCAAATTTTTTATATCATGACTGGATTTTTAGATATATGGAAACAATGATTCCAAGCACTTCTGAGGCACATTTTTTGGCACTTTTTGGGATTGTTTCAGTAGATTAAGATATCATCAATGAAAACCACAACAAACAAATCAAGTAGGGTTTAAAGATCCTATTCATAAGATCCATGAAGATGGCCAGTGCATTGGTCAACTCAAAAGACATAACCACGAATTCATAATGCCCATACCTAGTTCGAAAGGCTACCTTAGGAATGTCATGCTCCGTCACCTTTACATGATGATACCCTAATAGAAGATCAATCTTCGAGAAGTGACTAGCCCCTTGAAGTTGGTCAAATAATTCATCACTCCTTGGGAGAGGGTACTTATTCTTTATGGTCACCCTATTAAGTTGCCGGTAGTCAATAAACATTCTAAGAGAACCATCCTTCTTCTTCACAAATAACACCAGTACACCCCAAAGTGATTGTCTAGGCCTAATAAATACCTTCTCTAACAAGTCCCTGAATTGCTCTTTCAACTCCTTTAACTCCGCAGGGGCTATACGGTAAGGGGGAATAGAAATGGGTCGAGTATCGGGAAGGAGGTCTATATAAAAGTCTATTTCTCTTTAGGGAGGAACACCAGGAAGGTCATTTGGGAAGAAATCAAGGAATATATTAACCACCAGAATTGACTCTATAGGAAGGACTTTAGACTCAACATCCCTAACCCTCACATGATGATAGAGACACCTATTAGAGATCAACTTTTGGGCTTTAATGCAAGAGATAAACCTACGTTTGACCACTACATCATGACTCACCCACTCAAGAATAGGTTCGTTTGGGAATTAGAATTGGACCCTATGGGTTCAATAATCAATAGAGGCATAATATGCATGTAATCAATCCATCCCAAGAATGACATCAAAATCAACCATATCCAACTCTACAAGATCACAAGATAATATTTTATGCAAAATGCAAACAGGATAATTTTTATAGACCTTTCTAGCAACAATAGATGCACTAATGGGACTTGACACCTTATAAGACACACAATAATTCGGGCACAATATGAAACTTTTTGACAACAAAAAGAGTAACAAAAGAAAGAGTGGCACCCAGGTCTATTAATGCTTACACATCAAAATCAAAGACTTTTAACATACCGGCAACAATATCGGGCACCTCATCAACCGTTTTCCTCCCTTGAATAGCATAGAACAGATTGTGCCTTGGGGCATGACCTTGCTGGCCTCCTCTCCCCAAAAGGAACCGTATTTGCACCCCAGCCTTATGGATGAACATCCTAACCTTTGTTTTGATTACAACGACAATCAACCTTCTTGTGATCCACATCCCCACAACTACAGCAAAAATTAGTGTCCCTCAAACATGGACCATGATGGCCTCTACCATATTTTGGAAACATAGAAATTGGTACCATACCACCATCACCTTGGGCCATTGGGTAGTCATTAGCAAACCTTCCATTAGGAGTATGAGAAGACCCTTAGCCTTGATGAAACAGGCCACCTATGGGACCTTGGAACTTACCATCAAAATGGGCCCTCTGGCTTCACCACTTCCCCTCTTGCTCAACTTTTTCCCCTCCAATTGTTCAGTATAAGTCATGACGAGGGATGAAATGACTCCAAAAAGTGCCCAAAAGTATGCCTCAAAATGCGTAGAAATTTAAATTCCATATATCTCAAAAGTCATTTGCTATTTCGAAAATCTGACTTTATATTCTTGTTTAGGGGGTCAAAATTATAGGGAAAAGGGTCTAACCCCCATTTAAGAATGAAATATTAGTAATTATAATTTTTCAAGGTGCGAATTTAGAGAGGAATCCGCGACCCCCTCGCAACGCGCCACAGTTCAAAAAGTGGCCTGTTTGTTTTAAATCCATCCAAGACTTCTAAGTCTTGGGCCTAAGTGTTCCCAAATATGTTTTTACCTATACTTAGCCAAATTTCACCTTTATATCATCCTAAACATTTCTCAATACTCACTCAAACACTTAGTCATATTTTCACTCCCCAAACTCAAGTCCTAAACCCTCATCGCACCCTTATATTACCCAAAAACACTTACCAATACTCACTCAAAAACTTAGCCATATTCTCATTCCCAAAATTTAGTCCCAAACCCTCGTCCATAGGTAAGGTTCTCCTTCAAGGTTCTTTTTTAAGCTTCAAGTCTCCATCTCCAATCTTTACCAAATTTATATCTAAGCTAAGGTGTGTGGGTTCCTTTCATGGGTTCCTTTCACCCATTATACCCAATCCTTCTTTTACCCAAATTGCCTGGATTAAAGTTGATTTACAAATGGATTTTCATTATTAAAAAATTCACTACACACTATGTTAAAGCTATGAGAAACTGTGACTGTTTTGCTATGTTTTGAGCTAAAACTCTTTGATATATTGTAAAATTTGAGAAGTGGTTTTGATTTATATTACTTGAGGGTATTGAAAGTGTTTATTGATGATTTTACAATGGATTTTCTTGAATAATTTCATCTCTATATTTCATGGTTTTATTCTAGCATTACACACCTTCTAAGTATTTGATAAAATGTCAAGATGTGGTTTGTTGAGGATTTGAAGGTCCAAAGCATGAGATATGATCTGATTGGCTTTATGATGATGTAATGAGCTTATTTATATGATATATCTAATATAAAGTATTGCATTAGACCATGCCCGATCTGGGTAACCTAGTTGAGGGGTTAATATCTAAACCACTAGGATGATGCATGCTATCATCACTAAGCTTGATGAGGGGTTTGTACCTCACACACTAGGGTGATGGGTGCTATCATCACTAACCTTGATGAGATATTTGTACCTCACACACTAGGGTGATGGGTGCTATCATCACTAACCTTGATGAGGGGTTTGTACCTCACACACTAGGGTGATGGGTGCTATCATCTCTAAACTTAATGTGGGGTTTATACCTCACACACTAGGGTGATGGGTGCTATCATCACTAACGTTGATAAGGGGTTTGTACCTCACACTCTAGGTTGATGGGTGCTATTATCACTAACCTACCAAGGGGTTTGTACTTTGGAAATCTCGCTTGATCTCTTCTACACATATTATATCCTATATGAGCATGAGTTACTTAAGCATGTTTTACTTATTCATTGGTCATACATGCCATATTATTATATTATGCCTATTGTCTATTGTTATGCATTTTGGTTATGACGCCTAATTCTTGTTTCATTGCATCCTACTTACTTAATATATTCAAACATACTAACACATGCTCTATGCCTACATGATGTCACAATGTAGGAATAGATGCTCAAGTTGATCATCCTCCTTGACGTGGCTAGTTTGATACTACTCAAGCTAGTTGGAGAGTCCTCCACTTCGGGTACCTTATTCTATGTTGCTCTTATTATATATTGAGACACTCTTCTTTATTTTCTATTTTGACTATGAGGGTGAGCCCAATTGCTTTGTCTTGGCCCCCGCTCTTATCTATGTATTTCAGGTATTTTTTAGACATATTATGCATATCTATGTTAAGAGCCTTGACTATATTATTCTTGATGTCTATGATATGAGATTGACTCTTATCTCTTGATTATGATGTTGTACAATCTTTACCCTTAGTCCCGTTACCCCTATTCTTATTCTTGTATGTTGTTTCTATTACTTCTGCAACCAAGGATGTGCGATGATATTCTAAGAGGCTTTCTTGGGGTCCTTTTAGGTTCCCCTTGCACCGTGTTATGTCTAGGTCCTAAGCTTAGGTCATGGCAAACTTGGTATTTGAGCACTAGGTTGATAAATCCTCGGAGTCCAACACACCGCATTAATTAGAGTCTTATTCATGGTTGTTAAGTGTGTCATGACTATGAATAGGAGTCTATGAGATATTTTAGGAAATGTTTCCCTTCTTTATATTCTAGGTTGTGCTATAGAGTGGTGGTAAGTTTTTTCCCTAACGATTATTCTTTGCTATGCTACATCATGCCAAACACTCGAGGATGAAGGGCCTAAACTCCCGATGAGAAACCTACCAATGGTGAGCTCCGGGATGCTCTCACTATTCTTGCCCAAGTTGTGGCCAACCAAGTCAATCATGGTGCCCAAGCCGCTTATTCTACTACCCCGGGAGCTAGGGTAAAAGACTTCATGAGGATGAATCCTCTGGTGTTCTATGGGTCAAAGGTGGATGAAGATCCACAAGAGTTCATTGATGAGGTCTATAAGATCTTGAATACCATGGGTGTTAGGCCGAATAAAAAGGCGGAATTAGTGGTGTACCAACTCAAAGGTATAGCCCAAATATGGTATGATCAATGGAAGGGTGAGAAGGGAATTGGTAATGTGGTGCTTTGGGAAAGGTTCAAATTAGCTTTCCTTAATTGGTTTATCCCTCTTAAGCTTAGGGAAGATAAGTTGGTAGAGTTCATGAACTTGAAATGAGATGCTATGAGTGTGAGAGAGTATGCCTACAAGTTTAATCAACTTTCAAAATCTGCTTCTCATTTGGTGGTCGAGCCTAGATCAAGGATAAAAAAGTTTGTGATGGGGGTCTCCGACTTGGTAAGTGAAGAATGTTGGTCCGCCATGCTAATTAGTGACATGGAATCATCTCAATTGATGACCTGTGCTGAGCAAATAGAGGAGGAGAAATTGAGAAAGAGAAAGGGGCATGAGGCCAAGAGGACGCGTCTTGTGGGTAAGTTCTAAAGGGGTGGATGGTTCCATCAAGGCCAAGGGTGTCATCATTCTACTAATAGAGGGTTTGCAAATGACTTTCTAAGGCCTCAAGATGTTGGTGTTGTGGCTATTATTGATGCGTGTCCTAAATGTTAAGGGGTTCATAAGGGCCCATGTTTAAAGTGTTCTAATGCTTGCTATGAATGCTGGGAGTTTGGTCACAAGAAGGTAGATTGTCCAAGAAACCGTGGCAAGGGCTGGGGAGTAAATGCGGTTTCATTGGGTAGAGGTGGTCCTCAAGGTGGTGCCCCAAGGCACAATCAATTTTATGCTCTACATGGGAGATAAGGGATTGGTGAGGTCCCTGATGTTGTTACTGGTATGTTGAAAATCATAGAGTTTGATTTGTATGCTTTGATTGATCCGAGTGCTACTCTCTCCTTTGTTACGTCTTTTGTTGCTAAAAAGTTCCATGTTGAGTCTGTGTTGTTGCATGAGTCAAATGAAGTGTCTATACCCGTTGGTGCCTCTATTGTTTCTAGGAAAGTTAATAGAACTTGTCCTATTTGCATTTTGTATAAGTTGTTGCCTAGTGATCTTGTTGAAATAGACATAGGATATTTTGATGTCATTCTTCGGATGGATTGGTTGTATGCCTACTATGCTTCTATTGATTGTAGAACCCATAGGGTCAAATTTCAATTCCCTAATGAACCCGTCCTTGAGTGGGAAAGTCATGATGTGGTGGTCAAGGGTAGATTCATTTGTTGCATTAAAGCCCAAAACCGTCCTTGAGTGGGAAAGTCAAGATATGGTGATCAAGGGTATATCAATTTCATGCATTAAAGCCCGCAAGTTGATCTCTCAGGGGTGTCTTTATCGTCTTGTGAGGGTTAAAGATGTGAAGCTCAAAGTTCCTTCGATTTAGTCAGTTCCGATTGTAAATACATTTCTTGATGTCTTCCCAAATAACCTTCCTAGTGTTCCTCCCAAAAGGGAATTAGATTTTTGTATAGACCACCTCCCCGATACTCAACCTATTTCCATTCCCCCTTACCGTATGGCCCCGACGGAGTTGAAGGAGTTAAAAGATCAATTGAAAGATTTGTTGGAGTTGAAAGATTTGTCAATCACCTTGGGGTACAATGGTGTTACTTGTGAAAAAGAAGGATGGGTCACTTAGAATGTGTATTGACTACCGAAAACTCAATAGGGTCAGCATCAACAATAGATATCCTCTTCTAAGGATTGATGACTTGTTTTACCAATTTCAAGGGCTAGCTTCTTCTCTTAGATTGATCTTCGGTCCGGGTATCATCAAGTGAGGGTGAGAGAATGTGATATTCCGAATAAAGCTTTCTGGACTAGATATGGGCATTATGAGTTTGTTGTGATTTCGGTTGGGTTGACCAATACATTGGCCATCTTCATGGACCTAATGAATAGGGTCTTCAAACCTTACCTTGATTCATTTGTTATGGTCTTCATTGATGATATTTTGATCTATTCACATAGTAGGGAGGAGCATATAGGGAATTTGGGGGTTGTGTTGCAAAGATTGAGGGAGGAGAAATAGGAACTTGACCCTAAGGGTTCTACATTCAATAGAAGAATAGTAGGCATACAACTAATCCATCCCAAGAATGACATCAAAATCAACCATGTCTATTTCAATAACTTATGCACAATGCAAATAGGATAACTTCTATACACTTTCCTAGCAACAATAGAGGTAGCAATAGGAGTGGATACTTCATATGACTCATGCAATAACTCGGGGTAAAGATGGAACTTTTTAGCAACAAAAAGGGTAACAAAGGAAAAAGTGGAACCCGGATCAATCAAAGCATATACATCAAAGTCAAAGATTTTCAACATACCGGTAACAACATCGGGAACCTCACCAACCCCTTGCCTCTCATGTAGTGCATAAAACCGGTTGTACCTTGGGGCACCACCTTGAGGACCACCTCTACCCAATAGAACCGTATTTGTGCCTCGGCCGTAGTGCATAAAACTGGTTGTACCTTGGGACATAACTGTGAGGACCACCTCTACCCAACGGGACCGTATTCGCCCTTCAGCCTTTGCCACAGTTTTGTGGACAGTCCACCTTCTTGTGACCAAGTTCTCCGTATTTAAAGCATGCATTAGAACCTTTCAAACATGGGCCTCCATGGCTCCTCCAACATTTAGGGCACACATCAATAGGAGCCACCCCACCAATACCTTAAGGCCTAGGGAAGTCATTGGGAAACCCCATATTAGTTGCATGAGAAGACGCTTGGCCTTGAAGAAATCTAGCAACCTTTTGGAATTTACCCGCAAATCATGCCCTCTTGGCCTCATGCCTCCTTCTCTTCTTCAGTTTCTCCTCCTCTATTTTCTCGGCATAGGTTATCAACTGAGACAAGTCCATGTCACTAATTAGCATGGCGGACAGGCACTTTTCACTTACCAAGTCGGAGACCCCCATCATGAACTTATTCATTCTAGATCTAGGATCGTCTACCAAATGAGGAGAATATTTTGAAAGTTGATTAAACTTAAGGGCATACTCCCTCACACTCATTGTACCTTGTTTCAAGTTCATGAACTCTACCATCTTAGCTTCTCTAATCTCAAGAGGGAAAAACTTATTAAGGAAAGCCAATTTAAACTCCTCCCAAAAGCACCACATTACCGATTCCCTTCTCACCCTTCCATTGATCATACCATATTTAAGCTACCCCTTTGAGTTGGTATGCCACCAACTCCACCTTTTAATTCGGCCCGACACCTATGATATTTAAAATCTTATAGACCTCATCAATGAACTTTTGTAGATCTTCATCCACCTTTGACCCATAGAACATCGGAGGATTCATCCGCATGAAGTCCCTTACCCTATCTACTGGGGTAGTAGCATAAGGGGCTTGGGATCCTTGATTTACTTGGTTGGCTAAAACTAGGGCAAGAATCGTGAGAGCATCTCGGAGCCCGCCATTGGTTGGTTGCTCCTCGAGAGTTTGGGCCCTTCTTTCTCGAGTGTTTGGCATGATCTAGCATAGCAAAGAACAATCGTTAGTGGGAAAAATTCACTACAACCCTATAGCACAACTTAGATCATAAAGAAGGAAAACATTTCCTAAAACATCTCATAGACTCCTATTCATAGACATGGCACGCTTTACAATCATGAATAGGACTCTAATCGATGCGGTGTGTTGGACTCCAAGGATCTATCAACATAGTGCTATGATACCATATTTGTCACGTCCCAATCTTAGGGCCTAGATATGACACGACGAATGGGGAACCTGAAAGGATGCCAAACAAGCCATTGAACTTGTCATTATACATCATTGGTCGTGGAAGCATATTAAAGGCATAAAGAATAAAAATAGGAGCAAAGGGGCTAAGAGGAAAGCTTGTATAACATTATAATCAAGAGACAATGAGTCAAAGCTCATATCATAGATATATAATATGTCCAATAAATAACTCTAATACTTAGATAAGAGCAGGGTCCAAGACAAAGCAACTGGGCTCAGCTATATAGTCAAAATAGCAATAAAGAATAGTGTCTCAATACATGAAAAGAGAAACATAGACTAAGGTCCCCGAAGTGGACGACTCACAACATCGCTTGAGTAGTACCAAAATAGCCATATAGAGGAGGAGAAGGATGATCAACTTGGGCTATGGTTCCTACATGGCGATATCATGTAGGCAAGAGTATGCGTTAGTACGTTTGCTCCACCTTAGTTATCGGGCTCTTGTTCCCCTAGATCGGGCATTGTCTAATGCAACAATTTATATAGAGAATATCATATACATAGGCTTATTTCATCATCATATAGTAAATGATATCATATCTCACACTTTGGACCTTCAACTCCTCAAGAAACCACATCCGGATATTTTATCAAACACTTATAGGGTGTGTAATGCTGGTATAAAATCATGAAATATAAAGATGAAATCATGCAAAAAATTCATTGTAAAACCATTCACCATTTTGGTCTAGAGGATCTCTAATGCTAGTATAGAACCATGAAATATAGAGATCAAATCATGCAAGTAATTCTATTATAAAACCATCAATCATCCTGTTACAACACCCTCATGCAATATACATTAAAATTTCTCCTCAAATCTTAAAATAGATCAAAGATTTATAGCTCAAAAAATAGCAAAACAGTCACAATTTCACATAACTTTAACATAGTGTGCAGCAAATTTCACAATATGCAGGACCTATTTGTAAATTAACTTTAAATCATGCAATTTGAGTAAATGGAGCCTTCGGTATCATAGCTGAAAGGAAACCATAAAGAAAAACATTATACCTTAGCTTAGAGAAGAACTTGATGAAGATTTGAGATGGAGACTTGAAGTTTGAAGAAGAACCTTGAAGGAAATCCTTAGTTTCGGATGAGGGTTTGAGACTTGAATTTAGGAGTAAAAATATGGCTAAGTGCTTGAGCGAGTACTGGAGAATGTTCAGGATGATATGACGGTGAAGTAAGGCTAGGTATAGGTAAAAACACTTTAGGGAAGACTTAGACCCAAGACTTAGAAGTCTTAGACTGAACAAAAAACAGACACTTTTTAACACAGAGGCATGTTGCAGAAGCGACATGGATTCCTCTCTAGAAATCTCACATTGAAAAATTATAATTGCTAATATTTCGCTCTTAAATCAAAGTTATACCTATTTTCCCCTAGTTTTGACCCTCTGAACAAGAATATGAAGTCAGATTTTCGAAATCGTACATGAATTTTGAGATATATGGAATTTAAAATTTTGGGCATTCTGAGGTACATTTTCGGTATGAAGTTGGATTTTCAATATCGTGCAGGTATTTTGAGATATATGGAATTTAAAATTTTGAGTATTCTGAGGTACATTTTTAGGCACTTGTTGGGGTCGTTTCAATGAGGTAAAAACTCCTCAACTAGGTTAGTAATAATCGCACCCATCACCTAGTGTGTCTTATATAAAGCCCTCAACTAGGTTAGTGATGATCACACTGATCACCCTGGTATGTGAGGTACAAACCCCTCAACTAGGTTAGTGATGATCTCACTCATAACCCTTGTGTTTGAAATACTACCCCTCAACTAGCTTACCCGGGTTCTTAGTCCCCCCCATATCAGGCGTGGTCTAATAGAACACTTTATATAGTTTATAACATATACATAAGCTCTTTTCATCATCATATAGTCATTCATATCATATCTCATGCATTGGACCTTCAATTCATCATGAAATCACATTCCAACATTTTATCAAACATTTAGCGGGTGTGTAGTGCTAGTGTAAAAACATGCAATTCAAGGGTGATATCATGAAAGTTAATTCATTGTAAAAGCTTTAATAGATACTTGATAACACCTTCGAGCAATAAACATTAAATCCCTTCACCAATCCTTTTAATAGAACTTAGATTCATAGCTCAAAACGTGGTAAAACAGTCACAATTTCCTATGCTCAAACAGAGTGTGAAGTGATTTTCATAATAATCAAGACCCAAGAATAAATCACCTTTAAATCATGCAATTTGTAAGAAATAGGAAGCTTTTGCATCATGGGTAAAAGGAACCAATGAAAGAAACGCACATACCTTGGCTTTGGAGAAACTCTTGGTGAAGATTGAAAATGGAAGATTGAACCTTGAACGAAATCCTTAGATATGAAAGAGGTTTTGAGACTTGAATTTAGGAGTGGAAAATATGGCTAAGTGTTTGATTGACTATTGGGGAATGTTTAGGATGATATGAGGGTCAAATATAGATAAGTATAGGTAAATACACATTTGGGAACACTTAGGCCTAAGACTTAAAGTCATGGACCGAAGTCAGAAAACTGCCACCATTTTAACACTGCTGCGCTTCGTGTGGAGGGTGCATAACAGCTACTGGAATTTGTCATTTTGAAATTTGAAATTGTGATTACTTTACTCTAAAATAGAGTTTCAACTCTTTTCCCCCTAATTTTGACCCTATGAACAAGAATAAAAAGTCAGATTTGTGATATCATGCCTGGATTTTGAGATATATGGAAACTACGACTCCAAGCACTTTCAAGGCATATTTTTGGGCACTTTTTGGGGTTGTTTAGTAGATCAAGATATCATCAATAAAAACCACAACAAAGAAATCAAGTAGGGTTTAAAGATCCTATTCATAAGATCCATGAAGATGGCCAGTGCATTGGTCAACTCAAAAGCCATAAGCACGAATTCATAATGCCCATACCTAGTTCGAAAGGCTAACTTAGGAATGTCACACTCGCTCACCTTCACTTGATGATACTCAGACCGATGATCAATCTTCGAGAATCGACTAGCCCTTTGAAGTTGGTCAAACAAATCATCACTCCTTGGGCGAGTGTACTTATTCTTTATGGTGACCCTATTAAGTTGCCAGTAGTCTATATATATTCTAAGAGAATTATCCTTCTTCTTTACAATTAATACCGGTGCACCCCAAAGTGATTGTCTAGGACTAATAAAAGCCTTCTCCAACAAGTCCCTCAATTGTTCTTTCAACTCCTTTAACTCCGTCGGGGCCATACGGTAAGGGGGAAAGAAATGGGTTGAGTATCGGGAAGGAGGACTATATCAAAGTCTATTTCTCTTTCGGGAGGAACTCTAGGAAGGTCATTTGGGAAGAAATCAAGGAATATATTAACCACTAGAATTGACTCTATAGGAAGGACTTTAGACTCAACATCCCTAACCCTCACATGATGATAGAGACACTTATTAGAGATCAAATTTTAGGCTTTAATGCAAGAGATAAACCTACCCTTGACCACTACATATTGACTCACCACCTCAAGAATAGGTTCATTTGAGAATTGGAATTTGACCCTACGGGTTCTATAATCAATAGAGGCATAATATGGATGTAATCAATCTATCCCAAGAATGACATCAAAATCCACCATATCAAACTCTACAAGATCACAAGGCAATATTTTATGCAAAATGCAAATGGGACAATTTTTATAGACCTTTCTAGCAACAATAGATACACCAATGGGGTTTGATACCTCATAAGACACAATAATTCGGGATCAATATGAAATTTTTTGACAAAAAAAGGAGTAACAAAAGAAAGAGTGGCACCTGGGTCTATTAATGCATACACTTCAAAATTAAAGACTTTTAACATACCGACGACGGCATCGGGCACCTCATCAACCATTTGCCTCCCTTGAATAGCATAGAACAGATTATGTCTTGGGGCACTACCTTGTTGGCCTCCTATCAACAAAGGAACCGTATTTGCCCTCCAGCTTTTTGGATGAATATCTTAACCTTTGTTTTGATTACGACGACAATCAACCTTCTTGTGACCAACTTCCCCAAAACTATAACAAAAATTAGTGTCCCTCAAACATGGAAAATGATGGCCTCTACTACATTTTGGAAACATAGAAATAGGTACCAAACTACCATCACCTTTGGCCCTTGGGTAGTCATTAGCAAACCTTCTATTAGGAGTATGAGAAGACCCTTGGCCTTGATGAATCGGGCCACCTATGGGACCGTGGAACTTACCATCAAAATGGTCCCTCTTGGCCTCACCACTTCCCTTCTTTCTCAATTTTTTCTCCTCCAATTGTTTGGCATAAGTCAAGAGGCAGGACGAAACGACCCCAAAAAGTGCCTAAAAATATGCCTCGAAATGCGTAGAATTTTAAATTCCATATATCTCAAAAGTCATTTGCTATTTGAAAAATCTGACTTCATATTCTTGTTTAGGGGGTCAAAATTAGGGGTAAAAGGGTCTAACACCCATTTAAGAGTGAAAAATTAGTAATTATAATTTTTCAAGGTGCGAATTTCAAAGAGGAATCCACGACCCCCTTGCGACGCGCCACAGTTCAAAAAGTGGCATATTTGTTTTAACTCGATCCAAGATTTCTATGTCTTGGGCCTAAGTGTTCCCAAATGTGTTTTTACCTATACTTAGCCAAATTGCACACTCATATTACCCAAAACACTTACCAATACTCACTCCAAACACTTAGCCATATTCTCACTCCCAAACTTAAGTTCCAAACCCTTATCGATAGCTAAGGTTCTTCTTCAAGCTTCAAGTCTCCATCTCCAATCTTCACCAAATTCATGTCTAAGCTAAGGTATGTTGGTTTCGTTCATGGGTTCCTTTCACCCATGATACCCAAGCCTTCTTTTACCTAATTTTATAGTTTAAAGTTGATTTACAAATAGGTTTTGATTATTACGAAATTCACTGCACACTATGTTAAAGCTATAAGAAACTGTGGCTGTTTTGTTATGTTTTGAGCTAAAAATCTTTGATCTATTGTAAAATTTGAGAAGAGGTTTTGATTTATATTGCTTGAGGGTGTTGCAAGGTGTTGATTGATGATTTTGCAATCAATTTTCTTGCATAATTTCATCTCTATATTTCATGGTTTTATACTAATATTACACATCCTCTAAGTATTTGATAAAATATCAGGATGTTTTGTTGAGGAGTTGAAGGTCCAAAGCATGAAATATGATATGATTGACTTTATGATCATGTAATGAGCTTATGTACATGATATATCTGATATAAAGTATTGTATTAGACCATGGTTGATCTGGGTAACCTAGTTGAGGGGTTAATATTTAAACCACTAGGATGATGCGTGCTATCATCACTAAACTTGATGTTGGGTTTGTACCTCACATACTAGGGTGATGGGTGCTATCATCACTAATGTTGATGAGGGGTTTGTACCTCACACTCTAGGTTGATGGGTGCTATCATCATTAACCTACCAAGGGGTTTGTACTTTGGAAATCTAGCTTGATCTCTTCTTCACATATGATATCCTATATGAGCATGAGTTACTGAAGCATGTTTTGCTTATTCATTGGTAATACATGCCATATTATTATATTATGCCTATTGCCCATTGTTATGGATTTTTGTTATGACGCCTAATTCTTGTTGTATCGCATCCTACATACTTAGTATATTCAAACACACTAACACATACTCTATCCCTACATGATGTCACCATGTAGGAATAGATGCTCAAGTTTATCATCCTCCTTGACGTGGCTAGTTCGATACTACTCAGGCTAGTTAGAGAGTCCTCCACTTCGGGGACCTTAGTCTATGTTGCTCTTATTATATATTGAGACACTCTTCTTTATTTTTTATTTTGACTATGAGGGTGAGCCCGGTTACTTTGTCTTGGACCCCGCTCTTATCTATGTATTAGAGGTATTTGTTAGACATATTATGTGTCTATGTTAAGAGCTTTGACTCTATTATTCTTGATCTCTATGATATGAGCTTGACTCTTGTCTCTTGATTATGATATTGTACAAGCTTTTCCCTTAGTCCTGTTACCCCTATTCTTACTCTTGTGTGTTATTTCTATTACTACCGCAACTAAGGATGTGCGATAATGTTCTAAGAGGCTTTCTTGGGGTCCTTTTGGGTTCCCCTTGCACCTTTTCATGTCTAGGTTCTATTCTTAGGTCGTGATAAACTTGGTATTAGAGTACTATGTTGATAAATCCTTAGAGTCCAACTCACCACATTGATTAGATTCCTATTCATAGTTGTTAAGCTTGCCATGACTATGACTAGAAGTTTATAAGATATTTTAGGAAATGTTTCCCTTCTTTATATTCTAGGTCGTGCTATAGAGTGGTGGTAAGTTTTAACCCTAATGATTGTTCTTTGCTATGCTAGATAATGCTAAACACTCGAGGACGAAGGGCCCAAACTCCCGAGTAGCAACCTACCAATGGTGAGCTCCAGGATTGCTTTCACTATGCTTGCCCAAGTTGTGGCCAACCAAGTCAATCATGGGGCCCAAGTCCCTTATACTATTACCCCAGGAACTAGGGTAAAAGTCTTCATGAGGATGAATCCTCTGGTGTTCTATGGGGTAAAAGGTCGATGAAGATCCACAAGAGTTCATTGATGAGGTCTATAAGATCTTGAATACCATGGGTGTTGAGCCAAATAAAAAGGCGAAGTTAGTGGTGTACTAACTCAAAGGTGTATCCCAAATATGGTATGATGAATGGAAGGGTGAGAAGGGAATTGGTGATGTGGTGCTTTGGGCGGAGTTCAAATTGGCTTTCCTTAATTGATTTATCCCTTTTAAGCTTAGGGAAGCTAAGTTGGTAGAGTTCATGAACTTGAAGTGAGGTGTTATGAGTGTGAGGGAGTATGCCCACAAGTTTAATCAACTTTCAAAGTATGCTTCTCATTTGGTGGTCGATCTTAGATCTAGGATGAACAAGTTTGTGAGGGGGGTCTCCAACTTAGTAAGTGAAGAATGTCAGTCTGCCATGCTAATCAGTGACATAGACTTGTCTCGATTGATGACCTATGCTGAGCAAATGGAGGAGGAGAACTGCTGGTTCGCCATGCTAATTAGTGACATGGACTTGTCTAGGTTAATGACTTATACTAAGCAAATAAAGGAGGAAAAATTGAGGAAGAGAAGGGGCAAGAGGCCAAGAGGGCCCGTCTTGGGGGTAAGTTCCAAAAGGGTGGATGGTTACATCAAGGCCAAGGGTCTCATCGTGCTACTAAAAGAGAGTTTGCAAATGACTTATCTAGGCTTAAAGGTGTTGGTGTTGTGTCTCTTATTGATGCATTTCCTAAATGTTGAGGGGGCCATAAGGGCCCATGTTTGAAAGGTTCTAATGCTTTCTATGAATGTTGGGAGTTTGGTCACAAGAAGGTGGATTGTCCAAGAAACCATGGCAAGGGCTGAGGTGTAAATGCGGTTTTGTTGGGTAGAGGTAGTACTCAAGGTGGTCCCTAAGACACAAAAGATTTTATGCTCTACATGGGAGACAAGGGGTTGGTGAGGTCCCTGATGTTGTTACAGGTATGTTCAAAATCTTTGAGTTTGATTTGTACGTTATGATTGATCCAAGTGCTACTCTCTCCTTTGTTAGCTCTATTGTTACTAAAAAGTTCCATGTTGAGTCCGTGTTATTGCATGAGTCATATGAAGTGTCTACGCCCATTGGTGCCTCTATTGTTGCTAGAAAAGTTTATAGAAGTTGTCCTATTTGCATTTTGCATAAATTGTTGCCTTGTGATCTTGTTGAAATAGACATGG